>CM068584.1:27609560-27715167 GCA_035048485.1 Pteria penguin
TATCAGCCGTTAGTATTTGCCTCGTTCCTAATCAGACACTAATGTCAAGGTGAAACTATAAAAATATCGTACATGTGTTACATTCTCTTTGTATTAATGTATTTTAAATATTTTGAGTTCAATGCATTTTCAGAAAACGTAGTGTTCAGAAAACTTGGGGTTTTCCAGTTTAGTTTTAACTTTCTTTACCACAGTGACAATTACCATCGTGTGCAGGACTTCATCGACGAACTAAGGTAAATTCTATATTTATATATGTGTATAAGCTATATTTCTCCTCTTGACATTCTCGCACACGAGATATATATGTACAATTTTAAATCATTTATCTATTAATTTTTCAGTATTATTGTTTTTTCTTCCATTTCAAACGCTTCTAATGCATTCTATTTGACTCACCTGAGTTGAAGGTTCAAGCCCTTTATTCTGATCACTCTTCCGGCATCTGTCAGTCTACATGTTTGGTTTTCCGTCCGTTCATTCTTTCGACTTCTTCAAAAGTATGGAAGAGATTTTGATTCATCTTGATGGGGATGAAGTACACTGTATTTAAGGTCCTTTATAGTACAAGTATTTTCAGGTCCATTTCATATTACGGGGGGGGGGGGGGGGGGGGGGGGGGTTGTGGGGTTCGCCCTATTTTTGAATAAAAATTTTGAAAAAAAACTATCCCCAATGGCATTTAATGATTTAATCTCGTTCATTGGAATAGAGTTGGCGTTTTAAAAACTCACTATTGCATGGCGAACTTTGTTCACCAGAATTACACACAACACAACAATGTTATTATTAACTTTTTTTCCTCATCACATTGTATGAAGCAAAGTTCTCTATGGGGGATAGCATGGGGGAGCTACATCAAATTCAAATGGGGAAGTCCCTTGTGTTTGAGACTGCCCAACATTGTTTTTCTGATAAGAGCTTTTTTTTTTTTTTGGTATATGTTGAATGTAGAATAACAGATGAAAAACAACTACTTATATACAGAATAATAGTTGAGATATTAAATAAAAAATGAATAATTTTGACAATCTCATAGAAACTGATTTAAATCTGATGTAGTCTTAGATGTATCATATTTCATGTTCCATTTAAATGATGTTTTCATCATAATCCTCTTCCAGAGAGGTGAAGAGAATCAGAATCCCCCTCCCCCTCTCCCAGTATAAGTTTTTTTTTTCCTGGCAAATGTTACAACTCATTTTTATTCTTTCTTCTCCTCATATTGTAATTTCTATTGAAATCATTCTCATACCTCACCACCACTGTAAAATGACTCATATTTCAACCATTCTATCAGACTTCCTTCCAGTGTATAAGGAAGTGCCGTTTAGGACGTCGGTCTAGCGTTTGTTTCGTACACTGCAACGGTTCAATCATGGACAAATCTATCATATTTCTTAAGCCGGTGTAACATTAAATAGTAACCCCATTGAAAACTGACCCGCGGGTCAGTTTTCAATGTTAAAAACTGACCCGTGGGTCAGTTTTCAACGCTAAATTTGGCCCAAAAGTCGAAAAAAAATTGACGCACGCCGTTAAATTGATTCCCTATGGGGTCATTTTTTAACGATTTTTAATTTTATGTATAGCATTGAAATACAAGTTTCTATGGAAGTGTGATGGACATATGGGTTGTCTCTCACCATTCCATCTCATTCCCCCTTCCATATAACCTCTGCCTCTTCCTTCCATATCGCAAATGACACACATTGTATATACCGAAAAAATTAATATAAACAGGTGGAAAGATTTGTGGTTTGGGTGTGATTTCAAACTCGAATTGCATTTCTTAAATACTAGTATACTTTTTATCTCGGGAGAACATCTATTTACTAGGCAGATTTTCCCGGGGGATGGGTGGGTGGTAGTAGGGGTTATTTTGGTCTTTACTATTTCACCTTTTGGTTTGTCTTTAACCTATTATGCATATTGTCACTGGATCAAGTTAAAAGCATCCATATTAAAGACGGATCCAGAACAGAAGTGAGGATCGTAATTATGGGGGTCTGGACTTATGATCAGTCCCTTTCATTGTTTACTGAATACTGAATTTATATATATATATATATATATATATATATATATATATATATATATACATACATATATATATATATATATATATATATATATATATATATTATATATATATATATATATATATATATATATATATATATATATATATATATATATATATATATATATATATAAGATATCCATGGACTAGAAACCCTCACCACAAACATATAGCATTTGGCATCGTGGTTCAACCACTTTTGTATTTCAAAAATAACATCAACGTTTAAAATATGCATATGTGTATCAGAACTTTACTAGTTCTCTTGAATTATATCGCTGGGTAATAATGCAAGTTATTATTTCATACACTTGCAAAACATACATGTATTCGACTAGTCAGTCCCTTAAAACGGCGAAACGACTCTTGAAAGGCATGAACCACTTAGAGTCTTAGTGCAGTAGCATTTCATTCACAATAAGATGTCACGTGGATAATAAATTTTCGAGGCGTGACGTCAAATATACGTATATTATAATTTCTATTTATTATTATTATCATCATTATTTTGTTTTGATCGTATTATTTTCAGCATTTTTTTTTTTTTCGTCCTGAACAGACCACGTATGAAAAAGTGAAAGTACAGGCCAATTGGAATAATCATGTAAAGGACGGTGTTCGCTCCGGTGTCCATCTGTCCAAAAGTCCCTTATGATTTAACTTTCTTGACACACTTTATGCAATCTTGAAAAATTAATTACTATATTTGTACACAAGCTAATTTTCACCCAAAATGTTGATGATAAGGTTTTAGATATACGATGTATTAACATATTCATGAATTAGCGTGATCTGTGATTGTCGTTCATAATGTCTTCATAAACATTTTATTGCGAAATCAGTAATTAAAACACAAAGATCAGCACTTACTCCGCTTAATATGAATCCCTAGAAAGTAAGTACAATCCAGTAAATATAAATTAGGTTATAACTACAAAACAAGATCGATTTACATTGAGTTTGAAAATACTTTTACAGGTAATTTATACGAACTTTACCGGGATTTCTAAAATGACAGATCATACTTAGATACAAACATTGACAGTTTACTCCCACCGAAAGGAAAAATCACACCGTTGCACTTTAAGTCGATTACTTTTTGGGTAACACGTGCTGTTTCCAAATTATGGTGTTTTTTTTTAATTTTATTTTTTTATTTTTTTTAAAATTATCATTAAATATATGGACAAGTATATGTGAACTTTCAGAAAATTTGATAATTTGTGAATGAAGCGAAAGCAAAGTGTAAATGAAAAACAAATTCATAAATATTACGTTAGAAAGTGAAAAATGGGATATTTAGTCTAGATTGATTGATTCTTGTTAAACATCACTACACGATTATTGTATGTATTTGGTGACGTCATCTGCCTGATGCACATCTTCACTAGCCAAGGCTGCTGGGTGAAGAAAGAATCGGATTAGAGCCTCGGCTAACGAAGATGCCGCTGCATTGCATAGAAAATTATACCTTTGCAACGGACTTATCCCGAAGCAGTGAGGGATCTTTCAACGCCACGCCTACCGTGACACGGAGCATCTGTTTTCACAGTTTTATCCAAAAGAAAGATAACCGGTATGACCAGGGCGGTCTCGAACCCGGGACCTCTCGATCATAAAAAGAGGCCATTAACAACTGGGCAACACGGGCTCTATAGTCTAGATATTGACCAAAACAACCCCTGCTCCCCCTCCTCCCCAAAAAGGATACTTACCTTCGCATCTCTTCAGTTAATATTTGATTTTCTTGTTAATATTATACAGTTATTGACTGGGATTGAAGGCAACAGATTATCAGTTAACCCCCCTCCCCCCCCCCCCCCCAAAAAAAAGATACTTACCTTTACATCTCTTCGGTTAATATTTGATTTTCATGTGAATATTATACAGTTATTGACTGGGATTGAGGGCAACAGATTATCAGTTAAACTCGAAGACAAACAGTTTCTAACAATTCCTTAGACCGCTTGATATCAACAGCGGTTCTATAGAATTTATTTAGAAACTATTTCATAGGGATATGACGACACAGCATATTTACCATGTAAAAAGTTCATAATTGTATTAAGTGTCACAAATGACGGATCAAAATATCTTATATTTTAACTAATTACTGCCGAGCGGTCAATGATCAGTGATTCATAAGACAGTGCAATTGTAGATCTGGTTCGAACCTTTCTAAGTCATAAGTCCCAGACTTGTAAATCCAATACATCTTACAATGATAAGGCTTCTAATCAAGTTTATGATTTATTTATACTTAAAACAACGATGTCTACATATCAAAATCCAAAGTAACAATCATGGTCATCAAATTCGTCCTTCTATATATAGGAGAAAACGGTCACTCGGAATGAGTGACCAAGTATAAACAAAGGCGTGCTATATATAGTTTAAGCAATAAAACTAAACAACATATTAAAACACACTTACAACAAGAGTTTTATAAAAGAAATGATAATTATATAGATATATATACATTGCTACAATTTCCCCCGCCTTAAGTTTTTGGTCCCTCAAAAAGAACATATGTACATGACATGGTTAAATATTGTTAAACAGGTTAAAGTTGCATAAAATAATAATCATGACGTCATTATAACATCATAACAAATCATTACCATGAAATTCTAGTACATATAATTTATAAACAATGCAACAATCTAGCAACCCCAGCTACGCGCCCTATCGTATGCGAATATTGAAAAAAAATTATACTAGCATATTTCAACTCGGTCGTTTTCATATCAAATCTACTTATTTTGCCATGATTTTTATACCAATAGAAAGATAATAAATTTTTCTTTCTAAATATATATATTTTGTTGTATTTATTGCATCAGAAAATACGGTTTTTGCGAGTGGAATTGAATACACACGGTAAAAATCGGCAATTTGCCGATAAACGAAATTTGAGTCTAGTGCTGAATTAGGTCCATATACTCAACTGCGAAGCCAAAACAGGTAAGTTAATGAATATTCATGAAATTTCACATGCAATCACGTGACAAATTTACCTGTATGCAGGTGTTTGTTCCTTTCCGATACGACAAGTATAAACAAAGTTACGCCACAACAAAGTTAAAGCTCTCTCACATGAAAAGTATTAGGTAAGTCTAAATATAACAAGTAGAACATAAAAGAGGGACATTCTAAAAAAAAATTTGGTGTAAACATTATTAAAAATCTGTGCAGAATTGCGCATTGGGGCTTGAAGTAAAGTTGCGTGCTTCGACTGCACGTGTGTCTCCCGAACTTGACCTGTCGCGTGGGTTTACGCGCCATATTGGATTTCGAAATCATTTGTGTATACAATGCATTGAATGAGCTTTTTTTCATAAATGGAATTGAATTTAATGAATGAATTGTTAATTTTTATTTCTATAGAACTTTATGACCATATTAGAAATTGTATTTTTGTAACAATAAACGAAATTCGCTGATTTTGCTCGAGTGAATTCTGTCGTATTACGATCGATGTTTTCACACTTACTCATCAAACTTTTAAAGTAATTAAACTATAATAAAGTATCAAAGATACTCGAATCATGTTGCATATTTTATTTATTTCATTCGTGTGAATTGAAAATTACTTGATTTCGCGAGAGAATTAAAATGTAAAACGAAGTTTTGGTCAGTTACTAAGTGTAAGATTTACTATTTAATTACGCTTCTATGATCATTTAGTCATCGACTGTTATATATTTTCATATGGTCATGTAGCTGGAAATAACTTATATTTGATAAAAGAGTATGTATGACATTAAATAATTAAATTTATTAACAATGAAATGTTTTTTCTCCTCCACTCCTAAGATATTATTAGAAATATATAAATATAGAAATATATATATACTGTATATATATATATATATATATATATATATATATATATATATATATATATATATATATATATATATATATATATATATATATATATATATATATATATATATATATAATTATATATATAATAATTCTTTATAATAATAATAATAATAATAATAATAATAATAATAATAATAATAATAATTAAACTTTAAAGAAAAAGGCCTTTAAGAAATATAATTCATATCATGAATTGGTAAAGTGTGATTGTGACTCGGACCACACTGAGCATGAAGTATAAAGTTGACAAGCTTTGTTAACAATTTTTCCATTTACTATCCTGATCATTATGATAAAAGAATTAGTTTCCAATCCTAGAATAAAATATTGATATCTAATTATACAATATACAGTGAAACATGTCTAACCTGACACCTCTGTATAAAGGACAACCTGTATAAAAGATACTTTACATAGTTCCAAATAAATATTTTGGGCATAAATTGACCTCTCTTAATGAAGTACACTTTGCCTCATTCCCTTTGGTATCTATTATTACATGTTAGTTATGAATTTAAATAGCTAGAATGATGTTTACCAAGTGAGAGAGTACTGCAAATGCAGTCCTTCACTATATTGAAAGAAGAAGAAAGATGTTTATAATTTATATATGTACAAATAACAATATTTCATAATAAATAATATAATGAAATTACAAAAACACGTATGTAGATGTGTTTAAGTTGTATATACATCTTTGTCTTACAGATCCCTTTTAGTTATATGTATGCTTGTCAGCATGATGGCTACAGAATTCCAGAATGGAGATGAATATCCTGGGCCCTATTCATTTAAACTGAAGTTAACAAAATCTGACTTGGACAATTTCAGCAATATTCAGAAGTGTGATGAAAACTACATAACTAGTGGACTTGTGTTTGAACTATTTAATCATTATCATCAAGATGTTTATAGTGTGATGAGATGTTTGGGAATTCTTAATGACAAATTTGAGAACACCAAGGCACTGTATATGAAAATACAGAGATTACTAAATGATTGTAAAAAACTAAGAATGAAAAAAAGTATGAAAGGAATTTATTCTCTGGCTGAATACTTTGACAGATTATTTGAAGCCCCAATTCCTAGAGTGTTACAAATTCCTACACTGTGTTCCCCTGATCACACTCAAAGCCATGATAATGATTTCCTGGAAGTATCTTTGCGTGAATCACCTACTGATTGTGATGGGAAGGATGATGTTATCAGACCAACAAGCCCTACTAATATAGATACATCTGCCAATAGTACAAGATTTGGTACCATGGGTTCTAGTGCAAGGACAGTTTTACCTGTTGAAAAGAAAATCGCCAATGTTCTTGAGCATGAAATTTCAAAAGAGAAGAATACTTTGAAACTTGTGAACAAGGATATACAATCTACTGAAGAAAAACTAAAAAAACATGGAAAAGAAATATGGACATTACTCAGTGCGAAATGTCAACAAAAGGGATCAACTCCATCGAAAGAATGTTGTTTTGTACCGGGAAAGCGAAAGAAAAGTGAAAAAGCAGAGTAGGTTGATTCAGCAACAAAGTGAGAAATTAATGGGGTACAAAGAAAAAATAAGAACCCTAAAAATAGAAAATGACCACCTCCGAGCTGTAACCAAAGAACAAGACAAGGCTTGTGATGCACTGAAAAGTGAAACTAAGAAGAAAATAAATGCTCAGAAGAATGCAAGTTTTTACAAAAGGAATACGAAGGTACTTAAAAAGGAACTTAAAGACATACACAGTGTGCAAAAATCTACAAAAATTAAACAACTACAGGCAGAAATTGCGCATCTAACATATGAAATTGAAAGGCTACAAGATTTGAAGGTTACCATTCCCACCAAGAATGAAGATGGGACATTCTCCAATGCAACTAGATTATGTGTGATTGAACTTGCGGGGTTGGAGGTTGCATGTGAGAAGGTGCCGTTAGTAATATCTACAGTAGCAAAACATTTATTTGACCACCATTATCAGAAAGGAGATTTACCTTCAAGTTCTACTGTTCAATGCATTATAGATGAAGGCCACTTTATTACAAAGACATATATTTCGAAAAGACTACTTGAAGCAGAAAGTTGGGGACTTCATCGTGATGGCACCACCCGTAGAAAACAGAAAATCCTAGACACATCAGTTACACTTTCTACTGGAGAAGTCATGAGTCTTGGATTCAACAGAGTGGCTAAAGAGACTGCGGAAGAAATACAAAACGTCACAGAAAGACATATTGACGAATTGTCTGAAATGAATAGTAAATCCAATTCAGAAGCTAACAAGAAAGATTTTGTAATTGGTGCCCTCAGTAAGCTTGTCTTCTGTATGAGTGATAGAGCAGCAAATGAGAAAAAGGCAAACAAATTGTTAGATGATTGGAGAGACGAATTGTTACTATCATGCAATGACACCGAGAAGATAAAAGTTTTACATTTCCATTGTATGGCTCATTGTTTGCTTGAATTTCATTCTTACATTTGCAAAGACATGAAAAACTTAGAGGGAGAACTCATTGATCAGCATGGCCCCCTTGGACGTGATGTTATGCTTGTCTTTAAATACTGGAGTAACAAAGGTACTATAGTTGAGAGGGTTGTGCGCACCATATCCGAGGTATTTGGACCTGCAGGAGACCACCATGGTGTTAGAGACATGTGGGAAGCACATTGCACAGTCAAAGGAATAAAGTCCCTCATCAGTAATTATAAGGATAACAGATTTAACTCTGTTTCAAACAGCAGCAGAGATTTTAGTTCACCGCAAAGATTTTATTCATGTCCTTGAAGCAGTAAAAAATCCAAACTTGAAGTTAAAGGCTGTGCTTTTAGCCTTGAAATCTGATATTATTGCTTCACTTCTTCAGTGCTTTGGATTGTATTACATAAAAGTTACTGGTCCATACAGGAACCTAATCAATAGTGGCAGAGTCCCATACTTGGATCTCTTCAAAACTGTGGAAGAACTGAATCAGTTTTTGAATTCCTGTGTTAAAGAGCCAGCTCATGTTCTAAAGATGAATTCTCACTGGAGCGATGAGGACCCCTATGACATAGCCGACATTCCTAACAGACAGAGAATAAGTGCTGCAATTTTCCATATTCCAGAACAAAACAATGACACTCTAAAGAAAGGTATCCTATGTATAGCGAGAGGAATGAAAACTACAGTTGAAAAACAGTTCAAAGACTTCCTGCCTGGGGGAGATTTTAGTCAACCTGCCTCATTCAATGACCTCAATAGAACTTGTTATGCTCCACTCACAAATCTCAGCTGTGAACATCACTTTGGTGATCTGGATAATAGCCAAAGAAGACGACCAAGTGCAACGATTCACCATCATTCCTCTATCCAACTTTTGAAAAGAAATCGAGTAAATTTGATGAAATGGTTTGAAAATATGCCCGATAACTCTAAAAACACATTACTGAAGACAGCAAGGAAAGCTGGGAAGGAATTGAGAAAGAAACATCTTAGAAAGGAGTATGGAACGTTAAATCTTATTCATGAAGAAATGCAGTCTATTCCCAAAAGAAGGAAAACCTCAGCAAACCATCAACAAGAAGAAATAGATCCTTCAGAGTTTGAAAGTGACTTATTAAAAGAAGCAACTACAGTTCCTTATGTAAATGAGTATGTGGCTGTCGCCTATGAGGATCAGTGGTATCCAGGTATAGTCATTGAAGTGTTGCAGGAGAATGTGCTTGTGAAATTTTTAGCTACCAATAGGAGGGATGAAGTTTTTTATTTGCCACAACGCGACGATATACAGGAAGTTGCTCCAAAGTACATTTTATTGAAAGGATTTGTCCCAGAATGTCTAAATTCAGGTCGAATGTGGAAAGTACAGGAGTTTAACAAAATTGAGAGTTTGTATAGACAGCTAAAAAAGAGGCGTTTTTCTAAAATGTTCAAGCTGATTATTTGATGATGTGATAAACTCTTGTATCATATGTAAGATTGCATTTGGATTTAAATTACTTATCATTCATATATAATGTTCATTTAATCTTTATTGTAGATAGATATGTGTTTGACCATAAAAATAAGCACTTTGAAACATACCTTACATATTAATCATAACATTCTATATTTGAATACTGAGAAAGTAACAATTTTATTCACTATGAATAAGAGATGGTCTTATTATTGTTGATATTCACATGTTTTTTACAATTTATAAAAGGTGATGTCATACACTAATGGAAGGTTTTGAATATTGTTCATATTTAATATTGTTGATATGCACTATTTCACTGATTGTTTAATAAACCAATTTATACACTATAATGTTCTTATTACTCTGTTTGCAGTAGAGATAGACATATTTTAGCTTCAGAAATAGAAAGAGCACATGTTTTTCTTTAAGAGTACCAAGTTTCATCAAAATTGGATAAGAAACAAAAAAATGACACCAAAATAAGTGAAATTTCAATTTTTGTCGGTTCCGCGCCGCGAATATTCAATTATAAGGTTAATAGTAGGAAAAATTCAGAAAAATTGTCAAAAATTATCACATTTAAAATACTGTAACTTTTGATCTAGAAAAGATATCTGAAAAAGGAAAACTGTTTTGAAAAGCTGTCATTGAGCTCTTTCATATTATTTACCATTTGAAATCATTTAATGACTTTTGAAAAATCACCTGGGGTTGCTACAACAATCAGCGTGTTTCAAGTCCTGATATATAGCAAGTAAAACTATACTGTTAATCAAATAATAATAAGGCATACATAGTAACATACATGTACAACGTATATAATGTTAACACAAATTCTCGTTATAAACTAAACCAAAAAATATCATGATCTTATTTCAAAGTTATGAAATAAAACATTTATACTATATGCTAATGATAATAATAATAAATGTCTGAAAATAATGTAAAGTAATGCAACAGACATAGCACATAACAGTTTATCATATAATAGTTCAAGTAAGTGTTAGTCCAGCTCCACGATTCTTACATTCTCGTTATAAAAATGATGAGGTACTTCAGTAAGAATATCCATGGCAATGTCTTCTACATTGATGTCCATAGGATTCACATTATTTGAATGTGAAATGATAGTATTCCTGACAACGTCGGAAGTTCCATCAGGATACTTTGTTGTAGTCTTTGATAGTGTTAAACACACTGTCATCGTTTCCGATATTGGACGGTTGCTTCCGAAGTCGCATTCACTTTCTCCGTCGTTTATATCCTATTCGTAAAGTCCCGAAGTCTCCGAATAAACATCTTCTTCCTCCTCCGCGTAATCGGTAGGTTTATCGCTTATCAATTGTTCCTCCTGGTCGATCTCTTCGCCAATCATATCCGAGTCGGCCAAAATTTCCTCTAAGTATTGCTCGACATTCGCTCCTGATTCCTGCATTATCTCGTCTATAATTGTCGAGCAGTTAAGCTGCTCAACCAGGGTTATATATGTGCTAGACTAGCATCGTGACTGAGGAAGTTCTACGGTCGTTACGAGACTCTTATTACTCCATATGATATCTCGTTATCCAGACTTTTAAATGATATTCTGGACTGAGACCGATTCCGATCACTTTACACAGATTTGACACCTTCTATACTAGAAGGTTACCTACTTCGACTTCTCCATATATAGATACATATGGAATTCACACGATTTGACTCTTTCTACGGGGTATATGTGACGGGTGTTGCTAGCAAGCAGGAGATGCTCACTCTCCCCGGGCACCTGATCTCACTCCATCACAGGGGTTCACATATGCTCTTCAAGTAAACATATTTTGTTATTTTCCATTTGTTTTTCATTTTCACTGATTTTGTATGTCCTATGGTTTCATGATTTTTGGACTTGTGGTTTGGATTTATCCATCATCTTTACATTATAGACAAAGTTTCATCTGCATTGACAATATTTTGAAGTTCCTCTTCGTCGGATGAAATGTTCTCAAGTCCATCAGATTCCGAAGAAATATCACTATACGCGTCACAATGTATCGTTACGTACACAGGCTTCCTCGCTTCTTGAACCTGTTGTTGCGACATTTTCGCCCTTTTACAGTTTCTTAATTCTGAACTTATATTTTCTGTATTTAGATGATGGACATCATGAAGGTGCCGTTTCAAATTAGATATCCGATAAAATGGTCTTTGGCAATAGCTACAATGCAGTGTAGTCACATTATCATGTAATTCTCTACAATGTTGATTCAGAGCGCTGATTCTTTTAAAACTTTTTCCACACATATCACATAGAGCCATAAATCTTAGAGTGAAGATCACGAGTTCAGTGGATAACATTTTATAGTCCATCTCTCTGTTTTGTTTGGTCAACGGTATTTTCAAAAGATCTCTTCGGCACAAAATTTTTGGCCTAATACACATAGAATATACAGTATAGGCCATGTGTTTTCTCCATGTCGGGGAACTTCGGCGACATCAATATACACAGCCCACTTCGGAATAGACATTGCGGATATACGGAGATATTCACGCGTATATTCGGGATTCCGAGTTGCGTTCACAGTATGAGCTAGATATAAGGGTTGTAATTTAAACATTTCATCCATAATAATGCACATGAATATCCGTAATATAATAAAAAAAATATTTACAATCACATACACATAACACTAATCACGACACTAAATTTCACGACTAAAACACTAAATACGGAACTGTATCTCTAAACCTAGCGGGGCGTCTTATAGTGCGTCCACTTCTAGACTTCGGTAACTCTTTAGGTAGAGCTGATACATTCTGACCATCAGGCAATAACGATCTGTCAGGCGATAGGCCTGTCGGTTCACTCTCAGTATCAGACAATGAATCCGTATCTAATAAATTTCCGTTTTGTCCAGGCATCGTAACTGTTTCTTCTTCTTGACTATGTCGTAAGTCAGATGCCCTAGATCTATATTGCTTAAGATTGTCCATATGCACAATCACTGCCTTTGCGTTGTTTGGTTGTTTTATTTGGTACAACACATCTCTTAGTCTCTTTTGAACAATCCATGGTCCAGTCCATTTTCTTGCTAATTTGCCTTTGGTACCAATTGCAACTTTCGGTTGGTTTCTACGTCTCCCACGTCAAAATTAGCTTGTCTGATATTGCGGTCATAATATCTCTTTTGACGTTCACTTGATTTATTTGTCACATCCCGCACAGAAGTATAAAGTTCGTTCAAAGAATTTTCTAAGCTACGCACATATTCGGCTTCTGACGTCACAAACTCTTCATCACTAATTCCAGGTTTTTCCGTCATTAAATCAACCGGAATACACATTTCGTTTCCATACACCATTCTATAGAGAGTAATTCCTGTTGTTTCGTGAGGTGTACTGTTATAGGCTGTTACTACGCCATCTACAAATTTATCCCAATCAGTTTGATGTACTGATATGTATTTCGATAACACATCTTTGATTGTTCTGTTTAATCTCTCGACCATGCCATCAGACTGTGGATGGTATGCAGTAGTCCTTGTCTTATTAATTTGCAAGAGAACACACATTTCTTTGAATAATCTCTCTTGGACATCCATATCTTTTAATCCAACCACGAAACGTAACTTCTGCTATTGTTTCTGCCTCTATATTTCTAAGGGGAAACACTTCAACATACGTGGTGAAATAATCCGATATCACTAAGATGTATAAATATCCGTTCTCTGACTTAGGAAAAGGTCCGGCAATATCCATGGCTAATCTCTAAAACTTTTCGCCACTTATGTATTGTTTCATACGAGCTCGTTTCTTTCTATGGGGATTTTTCTTTTCCTCACACACGTCACACGTAGACACATAATCACTAACGTATCTCCTCAAATATGGCCAATAATACTGACTTGCAGTAACTTGTGCAAGAGTTCTCCTTATTCCCATATGTCCTGAAGTTTTCGAATCATGTAGATGCCACAACACAACATCGCGTAATTTTCGCGGAATACAAATTCTAAATCGCACACGTTCCCCGTCTATCCACTTAATACACAGTAATCCATTTTCCACACTTAGTAATTCCCATCTTGAATAATAGAATTTGAACTCAAATCCTCTTCCGGATATCATTTCTAATGTTGGTTTCTCGTCGTTTGCTTCTAAGTACCTCAGTAAAATGCACAAATCAGCGTCTTCTTTTTGACATTTCCTAATATTTTCAACTGTTAGTGCATCTGTCGGCTGTTTTACGGGTTTGGCCCTAGCCGGTCTATTAGCCTTCGTTTTCCTTTGTTTGTTTGCATTGCGCGGCTCACGGTCAATTTGATACACATCACTAGCTTGTATATGTTCCGCTTGACTGATTACACTGTCACAAACACTTTCATTATCAGGGTACAGTAAGTCACCAATCATTAATGCTTCGTAATGATCCTCTATACATGCTTGATTTTCAATGGTCCGTAGTTCATTAATATGTTTAGGACTTTCTTGTGTAATTTTTGTAACATCTAGTTTGCACTGTTTACAAGTTTGATTTTGATAAGGTATTCTAGACATGGCGTCCGCGTTTGCATGACGTTTACCCGGTCTATGTTCAATCTTGAACACATAAGGTCCTATTTGTTGAAGCCACCTAGCTATTTGATCATCGGGTTCCTTAAATCTATGCAACCACACTAAGGATCCATGATCAATTCTCAGAAGAAATTCACGCCCAAGCAAATAATGCTTAAAATGTTTAACAAAGAACACAACTGCTAACATTTCCTTCCGGGTCACACAATAATTTTTCTCTGCTGTTGTTAAAGTCCGACTAGAATATGCAATCACTCTCTCCGCATTATCCTGAATTTGAGACAACACAGCCCCTATTGCATCGTTACTAGCATCCGTATCCAGTATAAACAGTCCTCCATTAATGTTGGGGTATGCGAGAATTGGGGATGTCACTAGTTTTGACTTCAGTAAACGGAATGCACTTTCACATTGTTCAGTCCATTCCCATTTGCAGTTTTTACTAGTCAATGCGTGTAGGCATTTTGCGATTTTCGCAGAATCCTTTATAAACTTTCTATAATAAGATACAAGTCCTACGAAACTGCCTAACTCTGTAACATTTCCCGGTCGTTTCCATGTTTCGACCACCATTGTTTTGTTTGGGTCTGTTTGAATTCCATTCTCGGAAACAACATTGCCTAGGAAAGTCACTTCCTTTTGAAAGAAACTACATTTCTTTGCTTTCAACTTTAAGTTTGCTAACTGCAGACGATCAATAACTGATTTTAAATTCTCCAAATGGTTGGAAAAACTATTTCCGGTCACTATAATATCATCCCAATCTTATTGAAACGCGACTTGTACTTCGTTCCTCTTCGCTACTCTCCATGTACAAGATCTTACAACTGCCGATTCGAGGTCATCTCAGGATGACCTTTCAGTACAGCCAATCAGAATTTGAGTTAGAGATCTTTCGGTATTGTTTGTATGTAATATAACACCGAAAGATCTCTAACTCCAATTCTGATTGGCTGTTCTGAAAGGTCATCCTGAAATGACCTCGAATCAGCAGTTGTAAGATCTTGTACATGGAGAGTACCGTAGAGAAGCGAAATACATGTCGCGTGTAAATAAGATTGAATATCATCCAAATATAAAACTGTCACATGCCACTGTAATCCCTTTAATGCTTCCTCTATTACGCGTTCAAAAGTAGCTGGGGCATTACAGAGTCCAAACGGTAGCACTGTGTATTGATATAATCCCCCACGAGGTGTGGCAAATGCCGTCTTTTCCTTGTCACACTCTCGCATTGGTATTTGATGATACGCCATATTCAAATCCAATGAAGTAAACCACTTTGATCCTGCTAACGAATCTAAATTCTCAGACACTCTTGGTATCGGATATGCATCTTTTATTGTGTGTGAATTTAGTTTCCGATAATCAACACACACTCGCCAACTTTTGTCCTTTTTCTGGACTAATACAAGAGGAGAGGACCACGGGCTATTTGATTTCTCGATGAGTCCTTGTTCCTCTAATTTTTGAACCTCAGCATCCAATATATCTCTCTTGAAGATGGGTATTCTCCTAGGAGGTTCTTTGAAAGGAGTCTCGTCCTTTAAATTAATACAATATTCTCCAATATTTGCACGCTCCATTAATTTATCTGGGTCTGCAAATGCAGTTTGATGCTCTAACAGAAACTGCTTAAACTGTACGCACTGTTCCTCGGTTAGATTTTTACATCCTTCTTTGAATAAATCTACTAGATATTCTGGTAACTCATCAGAATATATACCACTATTTACAATCAACACACTCTGTTCTGAAACACACTCGTGCACGTTCAGCACAGGTATAAATAAAGCAATATTGACATCCTTTGACACTATTATTTCTCTGTCATGCGGATTAAAAACGCGCACATAAACTTCTCTTTCCTTTGAATTCACGAGCACATGTGCAATAGCTAATCCGTGCGACTGAATAAATTTCTTCAGTGGCACTAAAATTCCATTGCGTGGGGTAGCATTCCCGGCAATCCGACTTTTTATTACAGCTTCATGCTTCGCGAGAATCGAACTTTCCTCCACTGACACTACGCGAGAGCTATGAATTGCTCTGTTTTCCTGAACCGCATTTTCGCGTAATATTAATGAATTGTCTTTATAATTCCACTGGCATTGGAAATCACGCATAAAATCCTGTCCCAGTAAATTACACTTTACACCTCCAACAAAAACACGATAAATCACATTTAATTCACGAAACGTAAGAATCATTCTCGTTGTTCCTAAAATTTTAAGTTTGCATCCATCAGCTGTTTCAAACTGCTTTTGCACGCGCTTTAGTACAGGTCTATTATCTGGTAAGATGTTGTAGTACGTATCCTCCGTAATAAATGTATTAACGGCACCCGTATCAATTTTCCACTCAGCAGGAGTCCCTTCTATAAGAGAATTAATTCCCATATCCTGGGATCCTTTAACGATGAATACATTCTCATTCGTTCTCATATCTCGTAGTCCTAAGTTCAAATTTACATGAACATCCGTTTGTTTCCCACTTAAAGTTAAAGACAATGCACACTCGCTGTCTCCTTTAATAACCTCATATGCTCCTTTACTCTGTTTCTTGACTGTACTAGGCCTATCACGTACCACGACCAATGCACGGCCTACTGCCTCGGTCCGTTCACGTTTAAACTCTGCTTTCTTGGTTCCTTATGTTGGTTAGAAGTTTTACTGTTGTTATTAGACGGTATTGGGCATTTTGGTGCTAAGTGATCCGTAGAGTTACACTTATAACACTTTAATCGACGTTTGTCATACGTTTTCACTCCTGGATCCGCGACTTTAATTCTTTGATCCTTTGTGTTTGAATTTGAATCAGAATAATTCACACGATAAACTTATGGTTTATACTCCCTGGGTTCACGGTTTCCTTTTCGCTCAGTTAACCGTATACATTCTTCCTGCATAGCCGAAGTTATAGCTTCTTGTAAAGTTTTAGGCCTCGTTCTCTTTACAGCTAACCGGAAATCTTCCTGCGGACTGCAGTTGTCCAGGAATGTTTTCATGCTACTTTCTTGCATGTATTCACGATTTGTAGGATATGCTCTCCTATACAAATCTTCAATTGCTTGTCCAAAGTCTCGATATGATTCAGATTCTCTTTTCCGACGTAATTTAGCCTTGGTCACATAACTCTCCTTCATTGCTTTATGTCCGAATCTACTATTCATAGCCTCGATCAGTAAGTCCCAATCACTACGTTCCTGTTCCGATAATCCATAAGCAAAAGTCTCTGCTTGACCACGTAACACTGTGAAAAACACACCAAGTTTCCTTATTTCACTCCATTCATTAATTTCACAAACCGTTTCGAAATAGCGGATAAACTCGCTCCAAATATCTTTACCATCACCAGAGAAAGTTCTCTTAATCTGTATCATAGATACATGCGAGCTTCTCGTTGATCCATGGTCAGTATCTCGGTTGAGATATGACGCATTAGAATTGGGTGAGAATCGTACTGTTCGTCTGGCATTGGGCGTTGTGGATGTTTGAATATAGTCACCGGGCATACTCTTTTGATTTCCCCTTTTATTGATCAACATTCTCAATACTAATGTAAGGAGAAATACACACATACTTCCAAATGTACATATCAACAAATATTCCTTTGTCAAATACTGTAACAAATATCCAGGAAAATGTTGAAATATTGTTATCGCACATAGGATTCCAGGAAAAAACACAAAAATCCACATTTTCACAAAACGAACCCAACTAGAATCACTTTCATGTTTTCCAATAGTTATATCTCCAGCCGGAGTACTAGACGCAAGGGGAGTAGGTTCGAATTCCTCTGCCTCATTAAAAGAATCTAATAAATTTTTCCTTACTGTCTGTGTATTGGACCTTCTCATTGTACTTCTAGCACTAACGGAGGTTGTCAAATCCGGGGTATTGGGTATATTCCCGGTTAATTCCATATCTCTTGGGGAGTATTTAGTTCTATCACTAGAAAACATGTTTAAAATCACAACACAATGCGTAAAAAACGCAAACACAATGAACGGATCCAGTTTCACTAACACGCTAACACACATGTATTTGATGTCCACACAAAGGACACCAATAATAACGAACTATTTCTCTATAGACTATCACTCCGTTCACTGTAGTATAAGTATACGGCTTCTTAAAAGTTGTATAACATTTACCACAAATAATATATTCTTTCACAAAAATAGTACATTTCAAAAATGATCCATTTATATATTCCTTATATCGAACTTTGCGACAATTCACAATCCGTAATCTATCCATATAGTGGTACACTGTTGAATAATGGTATATCACTCGATAGATTTATACAGTTGTCTTAATTCGACATCCGCATGCAGGACACTTAAAATATCTGCTGATTATATTTTCATTTTCTGCGCAAACATAGTGCTAGTTGCCACTTTTCTCAAAGTTATTAAAACAGTTCGGGCATTCTTTATACAAATCCATGTCCATCTTCCCCTCTAGGTCATAATTTCCGTCATTACTTGTAGAATAGTAGTTTACGTACTTTGCGGACGATATAATAAACAAAACACAGTTAAAGTAAAATGTGAATATAAATCCCATAATAAAAAAACGATAGATCCCAAGGTAAATCACGGTATATTCCAAAGTAAATCACAATTCACAATTAAACTCCAGTACACAAAACACAGCAAGTAAAATCCCTTGGTAAATAAGCGGTAAAATCCGAAGTTTGGATAATCCGAATCCCATCGCTTGCCATCAGTTGTAACGAATTACTGCCGAGCGGTCAATGATCAGTTATTCATAAGACAGTGCAATTGTAGATCTGGTTCGAACCTTTCTAAGTCATAAGTCCCAGACTTGTAAATCCAATACATCTTACAATGATAAGGCTTCTAATCAAGTTTATGATTTATTTATACTCAAAACAACGATGTCTACATATCAAAATCCAAAGTAACAATCATGGTCATCAAATTCGTCCTTCTATATATAGGAGAAAACGGTCACTCGGAATGAGTGACCAAGTATAAACAAAGGTGTGCTATATATAGAAACAAACCGATCACTCGGCAAGAGTGACGAGTAGTAAACAAGTTATTTAAGCAATAAAACTAAACAACATATTAAAACACACTTACAACAAGAGTTTTATAAAAGAAATGATAATTATATAGATATATATACATCGCACCAGGACGAATCTACTACCTACTGAAAGTGTATCTAGCTAAGTATATGTATCGTAAAAACGATCTTGAGAAGAGCAGACGAGGACCATAATTTATTGATCGCTGTCATTTTCCCCGCAGATTTTACGGTATATCTTCTGACTCGATTACTTTCTTAATGGTATGTCTTAGGAGAACACGAACGATGCATTGCTAGGAGATTTGCTGCGGACTCGGGTTAAAGGACATTGCGGCGTTATTTATAGCACGGTGTATCCATTAACCGTCCGTTTGGAGGCAAAATGAAACAATCGTGCAAAAAAAGATGGATTATATGGGTAAACAGTAACAAAGCGTATATATACAAAAAGAAGAGACTCTCCCTGATCGATCTGTACCAGGTTTTTGTCAAAGCGTGCAAAATTAGCGGAGATATCGAGGTTTGATGTTGGTCACCCCTGTGATACGAGTCTTCCCTTTTACCTATTGACGTATTACTAGTCTATTACGGATTACGTCTTGGGAATTTCTCAATGTAAGGTCACCCGTGTGCTAAAACTTGTATTGTAATAAAGCGATTATCTCGACATGGGGTTGTCTCTTAATGCTAGAATTTGACCCCACCGCTAATAACTAGTCAAGTTTATTAGAGTCACACTATATCTTAAGCAGGAATTCGATGCTTTTTTCATTTGGAGTCATGGGTTAATGTTGAAATATGAACACACCCCCCCCCCCCCCCCTTCCATCCCCAGCTAGTTATAATTCCTGCATCGTTTCTGCATATTATCATTGTTTATTCAACAAAGGAACACAGTGTACTTAGCTAAATACTTGTATTGTAATAAGGAGATTGTCTTGACATGGGGTCGTTTTTAATGTTGAAATTTGACCCCCCTCTAATAACAAGTTTACAAGTCTATTGAACGTCACAATATATTTTAAGCAAGAGTTCGAAGCTTCTTGTTTCATATGGAGTCATTAATTAATGTTGAAATAAGACCCCCCCCCCTCTATCCCTTCGCCCCACCCACCCACCCCCGATGTTATCCGAGCAAAATATCACTTTTTATTCAACAAAACACACAGTGTACTAAGCTAAATACTTGTATTGTAATAAGAAGATTATCTCGACATGGGGTAGTTTTTTAATGTTAAAAATTGACCCCACCGCTAATAACAAGTCAAGTTTATTAAAGTCACACTACATTTTAAGCAAGAGTTCGATGCTTTTTTTCATATGGAGTCCGGAATTAATGTTGAAATATGAACACCCCCATCCCCCAGTCATAATCCCTGCATTGTTTCTTCAAATTATCATTGTTTATTCAACAAACGCACACAGTGTACTTGGCTAAATACTTGTATTGTAATAAGGAGATTGTATCGACATTGGGGGTCGTTTTTTAATGTTAGAATTTGACCCTACCTCTAATAACAAGTTTTCAAGATTATTAAAAGTCACACTATATTCTAAGCAGGAGTTCGATGCTTTTTTTCTTATTGAGTCATTAATTAATGTCTAAATATGACCCCCCCCCCCCCAATCCCTAGTTGTAATCCCTGCATCGCATCTGCTAATTATCACTTTTTATCCAACAAAAGCACATAGTGTACTTAACTAAATACTTAAATTGTAATAAGGAGATTATCTCGACATGGGGTCGTTTTTTAATGTTGAAATTTGACCCCCACCTCTAATAACAAGTTTTCAAGTTTACTAAAAATTATTAAAAGTCACACTACATTTAAAGCAAGAGTTCGAAGCTTTATCATATGAAGTCATGAATTACTATTGAAATATGACCCCCCCCCCCCCTTTCCAATTATAATCCCTGCATTGTCTCTGCAAAATGTCACTTTTTATTTAACATTTATAGCTAATGAAATACCAGTTCTAACAGACAACGCGTCTATTGAGATCAAACTTTGCATAATGTTCTACATATGATGTCATTATCGAACGTAAAATGTAGACCATGCTGTAAATGATCCGTGTGCAAACAGGAAGTATACAGTGTGAACTGTATAGTTCAAGGGAGCATTATACGTAAGAGTAAATTTTTAACGTTAAAATTGACCCACCACTGCGGGCCAATTTTCAACGAGGGTCACATTTTCACGCGAGGGTCACTTTTTCATGCGTGGGTGTGGTCATTAAATAACGGACCGAGTCAATTTTCCATATTAAAAATCGACCCTCAAACCGTTGAAAATTGAACCGTGGGTGAGTTTTTAACACTGAAAAATGACCTGTGGATCAGTTTTCAATGGGGTCACTTTTTAATATTACACCGGCGTGGGCTAGTGGTATCGCGCTGGACTCCTGATCGTGAGGTCGGGGTTCGAGTCCCGCTCTGGTCATGCCGGTGTCATGTCTTTCGGATGAGACAGTAAAAACCGAGGCCCCGTGTCGTGGTGTGCATGGCACGTTAAAAATCCCTCACTGCTTCGGGTGGGTCCGTTGCAAAGGTCAAAATTTGTATGCCTCGCATCAGGCAGATGCCGTCACCATATACGTGAAATATTCGTGGTGTGACGTAAAACAAAAATCAATCAATCAATCAATCAATGAACTGTTCGGCCATAACCGAAAAAGACCGCAGTAATCAGCTAGAGAAAATTCTTCTTTAATTGTTAGTTTGTTAGCTGGAATAGATTCCGCAACTGTTTACTGTCAAAAGGCTGTCTTCCAAGTTCAATTCGAATTTGCAGGAGAGGTCACGTGACGGCAAACAACCCAGACGTGTTTTGTTCGGGTGCCGTATTATTGACCATTTCTTGGTTTTCTAACATCAGAAAATCATTATTTTTAGATATATATATAAGAACATTATTCAAGGATTACATAGCTCGTTTTATAGATGTGTTTGTGCTTTGGAATGTATATTTTGAATGTGTTTATTTCTGGATTTACATGTTGAGTGACAAGTTCTCACTTCTTCACTCTGTATATAGTGTACATATATTTCTCTACATGGGGATTACAATGAGCCTGTTAAAACCGGTTTACATGAAAAACAGTGATCTACCCAGCAACAAGTCTAATCGGATCAGTGATTTTGACATCTTGGAAGCGGTTAATAAGACCATAGGGGACAAAATTAGATGTAAACAACTTGACAGAGAGCCATGGAGGATCTATCTAGTAGAAAATGACAGCAAGCAGAAACTTCTCATAGAAGGGTTCGAACTCAACGGACATGCCATAAGCGTTTTTGAGTTTAATCCTTTTTCGTCGGGTGCAAATTCGCCAACAGAGAAAGTTTTGAAAGTAACTGTGTCTGGAATTCCATTGTCTGTGGATGACAAGGAAATCATGAATATGCTAGATAAGTTTGATATAAATCCCGCTAGTACAATGAAATATGAAAAAATCCGCCATCCGATCACTAAGAAGATGACTAGTGTCTTACACGGAAACCGTTTCATCTACATCACCCCCCCTTCCCGAAGGGAAGTTCCTTCACAGAGTTAGCTACTGTGCGGGACTGCGATGCAGTCTTTATTACTGGGGGCAACCTAAACATCGTAGGAAATTATTGTGTAAGAAATGCTGGGGAGAAAACCACACAACAAATAATTGTGAGAATGAACAGAGATGTCAAGTGTGCACAGAGGGCGGTCACAATCCAGGCGATGTACAGTGCAAGGCCTATGCTAAGAAACAACCCAATGTTGTACCATTCTCAGGAAAAGACAACCCGATATCAAATTTCTATCCATGTGATATTACCATCTTCGGAGAAACGCACGCTTCAGCAGAACATGCAATTCAGCACGTAAAGGCACTAAGATGCCGGGACCTTGTAGCGGCAGAAAGAATCCGAGATGCAAAGACGCCACTGGACGCCAAACGTATTGGGAATTGTGTCACACTAACGGATACGTGGATAGAGGAAAGAGAATCCGTTATGGAAGAAATCCTCACTTCCAAAGCTGACCAAAACCCAGATTTCAGAGATGCACTGAAAGAATCTAGTAAAATACGATTTTTGCGGAGACCACATATGACAGGGAGTGGGGAACAGGTCTTAACAAAGAAGAAAGTGTAAAAACCAAATCCATCAATTGGCCAGGGCAAAATTAAATGGGCAAAATAGTGAAAAAAGTTGCGACGGCGTGTTTTAAACGTAGAAAATCAAGTGTAACCAAGAAAGATACAGCTACAAAATCAGCAAAGCAAAGAGACACTAGCACCATGTTAAGAGAATGTCGTGAGAAGAAAGCTACCGATAACAACGGTACTGTGTCGGAAAACAACTGTAGCTCTGGTGAGGACAGCACCTGAACATCCGCAGAGGAAGGTTAGACAACTCCTTCACTAACTTTATTTAGTATCAAATTTATATGCATTCTTATATATCTATTGTATTATTTTCACTATATGTCTAACCATTTCCAATGGCAAAATCTTTAAAGTGTATATCTCTAAACT
Organism: Pteria penguin; assembly: GCA_035048485.1. Taxonomy (NCBI): domain Eukaryota; kingdom Metazoa; phylum Mollusca; class Bivalvia; order Pterioida; family Pteriidae; genus Pteria; species Pteria penguin. The sequence goes on from CM068584.1 coordinate 27,633,597, forward strand.
GTAGAGGTATTAACTCCTATGAAAAACGAACAAAGTTATATGACTGGATACACGATAATGATATAGATATAGTGTGTTTACAGGAAACGCATTACATTGAATCTAATGTGTTTAAATATGATGCCCGCTGGCGTGGTTTCGCTTTCCATAGTTTCAGCGATTCGCTTCATAGCAGAGGTGTGTCAATACTTTTTAGAGACAAGGCACCTATTGAAATTATAAATGAACATAAGTCGATCGACGGACGACGTATAATGATAAATTTTAAACTTGAAAATGAGACATATTCTATTGTCAATATTTATGCGCCTAATGCAGAGTAGGCAAGAATAGACTTTTTCAAACGATTAAAGACATGAATTACACAATATTCATCAAATGATGGTAACCTATTTCTTCTAGGGGATTTCAATTCTACATTACGTAGGCAAGATAGAAATTCCCAAGCAAACAATATACATGTAGATAAAAGTAGTAAATTTTTATGTGATCTTATTGGATATTTAGAACTATGCGATATGTGGAGAAAGATATATGAAAATAAACCAGGGTTTACTTGGTGCGATGGAGAGAATATACCAAAAGTCGTATAGATTATGTGTTTATTTCTAATAATTTTGATATGAAATTGGACAAAATGTACACAAGGAAACCACCAAATATAAACAAATGCAGGATGTATGACCATTTAGCGATAAGATTCAATTTAGCAGTAAAGTACTTTGTAAGAGGGAGTAATTACTGGACGATGAATACGTCTTTGGTGACGATGTTAATTATTCTAATATCATACGCAATACGTTATTAGAAAACTCAGACGAATTAGACAATATTGTAGATTAAAAAATGAGATGGGAAAGAGTTAAATTACTTATTAAAAATACATCTATCTTATATTCTAAGCAAAAGAGTTTTACGACTAAACAGAGAATTAAGAAATTAGAGGATGAATTAGAAAATATTGAGACAAGTGACTCTAGTTTAATAGATATGAACAGAAAGAGGGATTTAGAAAATGAACTTGATATTTTATATGAAAGAAAAACTAGGGGTGCATATATAAGGTCAAAAGCCAGATGGATGGAAAAGGGGGAGAAGAACAACTCCTATTTTCTAAGACTAGAGAAAATACACCAGATAGGAAATGTTATAAGGAAATTAAAAGGAGATAATTCCGTGGTATATGAAGATAAAAATGTTTTGTCACAAATGTGCAATTTTTATGAGAAATTGTACAAAAGTAATAACATTGAGCAAGAAAACATAGATGTATTTTTAAACGAAATGTATACACCATCACTAACGGAGCAAGACAGACTACTATGTGATTCATATCCTACTATAGATGAATGTGCCAAAGCGATAAAATCTATGAAAAATAACAATCCCCGGGGTGTGATGGCATTCCAGTTGAGTGTTGCAAGATTTTTTGGAATGATATTAAACAATATTACTATGATTGCATTTCACAAAATTTTGAACGCGGAGAAATGTCATTTACACAAAAAATCTCTATTATATCACTTTTGCACAAGAAAGGTTCAAAAGAGGAGTTAAAAAATTATAGACCTATAAGCTTGACTAATTGTGACTACAAAATACTAGCTTTTGTATTAGCCAAAAGGCTTCAGACAGTTATTGCAAATTTAGTTTGTGAAGATCAATCAGCATATATTAAAGGAAGATATATTGGTCTAAATGCTAGAATCATAATGGATATATTCAAATTTTGCGAAGAAAACGAAAAAGATTGTATATTATTATTTTTAGATTTTCAAAAAGCTTTCGACTCTGTAGAATGGAATTTTATTTTCAGTATCTTGAAAAAATTCAATTTTGGGGAAAATTTCATTAAATGGATAGAGATATTATATAAAAACCCTGTATTTAGAATGAAAAATAACAGATATATATTAAAAGCCTGTTCAATGAGTAAAGGAATCCGTCAAGGATGTCCGGCATCGGCGATAATCTTTATTTTGGTTGCCGGAATTTTAGCTATTAGAGTTAGGAATTGTAACAATATTAAGGGTTTTACGAAAAAGAATTTGAACAGAGAAATTAAGGTTATTCATCACGCAGACGATGCTACTATGCCATTGGCTGATGTAGAATCTGTAGAAAATGCTATCAAAATCATAAAAGATTTTGGTACAGTGTTAGATATGTCTTTAATTATTGATAAAACCGAATGTTTACTTACAGGGCCTTTGAAAAATAAACACGAAAGTATTGCCGGCATTAAAACATGCTCATATACGAAGTGTTTAGGTATATATATAGGTCAATACATAAATATTTGTATACAAAAAAAAAACTGGTACGACAAAATAAAAGACCTGGAAAAAACATTGCATGTATGGAAAAAAAGAAAACTGACAATTTTTGGCAAGTCGAGTATTATTAATACACTAACTTTATCAAAACTGTATTATTCAGCATCTATTTTGAAATACCCACCACATGATGTTATAAAAAAATCAACACTGCTATATATGGATTTATTTGGCAGAAAAGAGATCGTATTAAAAGAAATACATTGATAGGCAAAGTAGAAAAAGGTGGAATAGGAATTGTTGATGCAGAAACAAAATTTAAGGCCCTTAAAGCAGCGTGGATACCCAGAATTATGTTAAATAAAAACAATGTTAATTTATTTGTTTCATCCTTTTTGCAGCAGCATAATATTGGATATGATTTTATTTTTAAAAACTAATGTTACACATTTTTCTGAGATTAAAAAACTGTTGCTAGGAATTCCGCAATTTTATGTTGAAGTATTATCTGCATTTAATGAATGCAAAGAAATCAATTGTAATTTTTCATGTGATCAATTTTTATCACAACCGATATGGAACAATAGATTTTTTAAATATAATGGAAAACCTCTATGTTGTAAGAACTGGATTAAAAGTAATATATTGTATGTAAAAGAATTATACGATGAAAATGGGTTTAAAGACATTGAACAGTTTAACTTATTACTTAGAAATAAAAACAATTGGATATGTGAATATAATATACTCAAAAGAGTTTTTAATAGATATTGCAAAACACATAATACATCCATTTTTAAATGTACGTCTTTTGATTGTTCTGCTGTTACGGTGAGTGGGAAGGTGGGCCCTTAAACCGGTTAACCACACCATTTGTTTGGCTTTTGTCAAATTAAATAACCGTCCTAAGTCGGTATCGTAATTGCACTACAATCAAATATTTTTGTAATGTGTTAAATGTTCTATTATATTATTTATATTCATGTATTGTATAGCTCCATGGTGACTTCTGCCACATAACTTAGCCGGTAACTCCTCTTTTTTCTTTTCATCCAAAAGTAAATATATCAATGTAAAGTCAAATAAATATTTTTTTTATTCCACGGAAATATCTGGGAATCTGCAAATGATAAGAAATGTAGATTTTTTTATCACATATTATTAGATAAAAAATTTGTAAAACCTCATTGTGAAAGAAAATGGCATGATGATTTAGATATAAATTTTGATGTTTTTGGAAGTGATATATATGCAGCAGATAGCAAATATTAAAGATATAGAGGTTGCTGAATTTAATTACAAATTACTGCATAATTTATTGAACTGCAATAAGCAACCTAGTAAATGGAAAACAGGTCAATCCAATGAATGTCCTAACTGTCTGGAGACAGAAAATATTTTTCATTTATTATATTCATGTAATATTGTAAAAGGCATTTGGTATGCAGTGCAGTTATGTGTGGATTTTAATATGTCATGGAAATTGATAGTATGTGGCTTCTTTCATGAAATTAATAAGAAAACCATTACGTACAATAACCTGATATCTGTCATTGCTTTTAAAATCTATAAATATAAAATGTATATGCGTGTAAAAAATGAAAGAGAAACAGAATATGGGTTACGGGAATATATCAAAAAACATTGTTACCTGTACTATTGTGCATTGAAACAAACGGATGTAGTTTTTGATTACAATATTTTCAAAAGAATGTCAGATATTATCTGATCTTACCCTATTAAGATAAACGTATATATAATGGTGTGTGTGTATATGTATGTATATGTGTAGGGGTATGTATGTTTATATATGTGTATGTGTATGTGTGTATATGTGTATATGTGTATATGTATATATATGTATATGTATGTATGTGTATGTGTATGTAGGGATGAGTATGTATGTACATATTTATGCAATATATATATATATTTTTGTATGTATGTGTATGTGTACTTGTTGTAGGTATAGGTATTTGCATATGAATAGGTGCATGTATGTTACTGTTATGTCTGTGTACATTAACATATATTTGACAGATTATTATGTCAAGCACATACATTGCCCGATGTAATGTGCCATTTGTAAAGGGCTTATAATGTAAATAAACTATCCAAAAAACAAAATTCGAATTTGCAAAAGGTCAAATATTTTTTACAACTTAAAGGGAAAAAGTGAAAATTGTGTCGACTCTCTGGAGGTATCATTATGAAAATCTGAATCAATGGGAGCATTTTAAAATAATGCGCTCTCCTCACTTCTGAAAGGAAATTTCAATAAAAGGATATCGTCATTAGATAATTTTCTAATAATTTTATAGTTTCTTAAATGCTGAGACGAGTGAAAAGGTCTACAGGTTAAATTTTTTATGTCCTTTTGTTCAAGAGATACTATAAGATAATATAAGACTGAAATTAGTTATTTATCAAAATCGAATGTTCTTGAAGCCGGTACATAAACAAAAATATGTAAAGGTGAATATAAACATACATACATATATTGATTGATTGATTTTTGTTTTACGTCACACCACGAATATTTCACGTATATGGTGACGGCATCTGCCAGATGCGGGGCATACAAATTTTGACCTATGCAACGGACCCACCCGAAGCAGTGATGGATCTTGAACGTGCCATGCATACCACGACACGGGGCCTCGGTTTTTACTGTCTCATCCGAAAGACATGACACCAGCATGACCAGAGCGGGACTCGAACCCCGGCCTCCCGATCAGGAGTCCGACGCGATACCATTAGGCCACGCTGGCTTAGAATATGCAGCACTCAAATGATCTGATGAACTGAAACAAATATTGATATCAAAGATTAGAGTTTTTTTGACCATATTTTAAAAACATATATACAAAGTGGAACAAAAGACAATTATATATCTTTAAAAGGGCCAAATTTCAGCATTATTTAAGATGTTTTGAAGAAAAATCATAGAAAGAATGCACGTGTGCTAATTCACATTTAGTATAAATTGCAATGTTTTATGTAATTTGAAGCTTACACCGCGATTTCGATTTCTGTGTTTTGTGTAAATATTGCAAAACACCAGTGCTGCGCTGTTTAACTGGACGACCTTTTTGTTTATATCTCATCAATTTCAGATTATTTGTCATCATGGTTGTATTTCATAAGAGCGATCAAAGGCAATTAAGCAAGTGGATTGGTGGAGGTGGCAGGAAGCAGTTTTCCCTTCTCTATAAGGCAAGCGTGGATGGCTGTAATTCTACAACGTTCCATAATAAATGTAACAATAAAGGTGCCACCGTCACTTTATTTTATAACAATTATGACACAGTGTTTGGTGGATATAATCCAGGAAACTGGTGCAATGCAGGTAATGTGAACGAGCCCAACGCTTTCTTATTCCGATTGCGATACAACGGTCATGTCAAACCGGTGCAAATAAAACCCAAACCCTGGACAGGGTATGAGTACTCCATTTTTGACGATGCTAGCCATGGACCAGGATTTGGATATAACTCAAACTCAGGAGGATACGATTTGTCATCATTTAGTGGCAACATAAATAGCAGTGGGGTGTACTACCAGATGAATGGAACATGGGATTTTAGTGGGTATGCATATAACATGCAGGGTGAAAACTTTACCAGCATCGCCAACGAATCGTACAAGGTCAAAGATATAGAGGTGTACCTCGTTGAAGGTAAGAATGTCTTACTTTTATTTACTTTCTGAAACTGAGCATGCAAGCGGGGATGCTTACTCCTCCTGGGCACCTGATCTCACCTCATCTTAATTGGAGTTCTCATTTCTGTGAATATGGCATTATACTGTGGACTGTGCCCTCGTGGACTAATAGTCCTCGAAGGTATCATAAGTCTAGTTTTCAATGCTTTTGTACTGAATGTCTACTAGTCAGTCTTTTTGTGTTGACATGAGATATATACTTAAAATTTTCAGTCATGAAATTATGTACACTTTAAAACCAAGGAATATCTCCCTCATGCATAGCTCTGTCCTTAGGTTAATTCTTTGGTTCACTTTTCGGTCATTTTGCTTTCAATACTGCTCTTCAAATATTTGTATCTTATGTGAATTCCAATCATTCGGCCACGAGCATCACTGAAGAGACATAAATTGTCGAACTGCGCATCTGGTGCCCAAAAGTGAAAGGTATATATGTACTATATTTTCTATTTCATGAACTTCGACATTTGGTTAATTTTTCGGGACTTATTCGTTGTTTACTTGCCATCATATATCTTGCAAGTCCATCTTTTCCACTGTTAATCAACTGAAAATGAGACCTTTTTAACAATGACTTCATCAAATGTAATAAAAATATTGAAAACGTCGTTAACTTCTACTGAAAACATTACCAAATTACCTGGAAATGACCTTTTGAAAAAGAAAGATTTCCTCTTATCATAACAATATTAAGCTATTGTCATTAAGACTAGATGTTTAAAAGAGGTTGCATGGTCGTCGCCATAACGATAACCGCAGAAGACATAGTAGACTATACAGACGATCTACTGTGGATAGGCAGAAATAACGGTCGTAACGAACTTCTACATGCACTATCCTCATTCTGGTCACCAGATTATGGATCAAAGGACAGTAATTTCATTTTCCAAAGGGTCCCATGTTAACTTGCCAAAATTCCAACAAGATTTACACAACATCCTTCATCTAAGCTATATATAATCAATATATCAAAATGTTTGTCAGACCCTCCTCTATCAGAATTTAACATTTTATCATAGTTCATTTACCTTAATGTCGAGCAAATCCTGCTGAAAGGGAGTCACCCCTAAAAAGTTGCCTAAATTCAAATGTAAAGAACAACAACATTTTATGTCATAAAATCGTTACATTAGCGGAGATAAAACTTCATGATTTTATAGCAGAATCAATCTTTATTTATAGATTGATCAAGTAATTTCGGGTAATTACAGCCCCTGACACATTGAAATGGTAGTCCCTCTCTCTTTACATCTGATCAGCCAATCACGACTCTCGTTAATTACTGTTCTTTGACCTGAAACCTATCCTAGAGGAGAGAGATCTAAGAAGTTTACGTTATACGGATTGATTAAAATGATTATGCATATCTATACAACAAGCTTTATCCACGTATACCATCGCTTGCCCCTTAATCGCCATTCGTCAAGATTAAATTGTAAATAAAGTTTAAACATACCTAAAATTCTTATATCTTTCGTGATCACATGCAAATCCAAAATTCCATAGTATCTTGAATCTTGAGCAACCCCTGATTTGTTATCAGTACCAAAATTCTATAAGACACCCTATCTTCTATTACAATGCATTCACATTTTATCCTAATGCACTTGACTATAGTCCATCTTACTATTCATACAATAACTACATATATTTATCAGTCGATGAGTCATATTATTACAGGTGATCTTATCTGCATTTCTTACAAATATCTACGTTCGATTTTTATATAGAGCAAAATAACGATACCCTTCCAAGAGAGATTTTATCAAATGCCGGGCTATTGTTGAAGAAGTGTTGTAGATTTTACCAAATGCCGGAATATTGTTGAAGAAGCACTACACACTCATTGTCAACAATGGTGTTGAAGTATATGCCTTGAGTATTTGAAAAAGTAAAAGTAAAAATAGTCAATATTCCCATCGACAATTGTACATTAAATCATCATACCTACATGACAAGATCCCACCATCGTAGAACTATGTGTGACTTCAATTTAAGCATTTATAAATAATTAAAAAAACGAAAAAGTACCGAAGGGTAAACCATATCTCATAGTCCATGGAATAAAATGACAATATCGGGTATAGTGTCATATTCAGACAAAAGCCAACCCCAATAAAATCGAAGTGAGACCAGGTGCCCGGGAGGAGTAAGCGTCCTTTGGTTGCATGCAACAACCGTCGCAAAAATCCTGCAACAACCTTTTCAAGTCGAGCAGGTAAATACATAAATATAAAGGCGCGACCACACGAAGGAGACAAGAACACGAAGTCAAATTTTCCCATTCAATTCAAGAAATGCTGTCTGACTGAAACTCCGGTGTCGGAAACGCACGTGAAAAATGATCATTCAGCCGTGTTGTAGCTCCCTTACTTAAACAAAATTTAAATCCTTATCTTCATTAAATCATTTCTTGTAAATATCGATACATCTCTTAATAGATCTTTTTACATTTATTGCGGCTAAACTTTCACCAAAATCTATATTTTGTCCTCATTTATTTGTAAAATGGGCCAGTCTAAGGGCTTTATTCTCAAATATAAATATAACTGTTTCAGATAAATCTGCTGATGACCCATTAGATGAACCATGGAGGAAAAGCAAGGAATGGGACACAAGGGTAAGTTCTTCCATGTAAACATCTTCTACCCGAGGAAGACCAGTTCAATTATAATTAAGTTCAGCTCATATTCAAATGGTGAAACCGAAGAATTTAGGCCAGAAATCGTTACACAGAGAGAGCAAATTGGAATTTTACAAAATGTCGATGTATTTACACATAATTCGCTTTGTCATTTACACACCTACACTCACATTTTATTGCTATCTTTGTCATACAGCTTTATACAAGTTTTGCAACAACTTTTTATGTCTCAGAGTTTCAGTATTTTAACTCAAATTATAAATATATATGGGAAAAAGTCGTCTATGAAAAGACCTCAGATTTGAAATCTCGCTGATAAATTACTCAGGAAGGTCTTTTTTTTTAAAGAAGAACACGGATGCATTATTAAGCTGTCTTACAGATTAGCTTATACAATCGAATACACATATAAAGTGAATCCATACTACTTACATTTTTCTGAAGTCAAACTTGTAAAGATATGACCGTTATGTCACGTAAATTTTGAAGATCTGACATTTTATATTCCACATAATATCCTCCCTTGATTTAAAACAAATTTACCCCAGGATATAAAGATTTCTCTTCATGGAATACTATTTGTTTATTGTTTATCGGTGTGTGTGTGTGTGTGTGTGTGTGTGTGTGTGTGTGTGTGTGTGTGTGTGTGTGTCAAAACACAACTTTTGTTTGGAGTAAGGGCTGCGTTGACGGGGAGGTAACATATTTTGGTCAGTTGAGCGTCTTAATGACGCAACTATAGACGGATCAATTTTTTAGGTTATGACATGATATTAAGCGCTTAATTTGATTTTGATGACGTCATGTTGGATTGGACAAGTCGAACATTTGGTTATGACGACACAATCAATATCCCACCTAACGAAAGAGTCTTGTTAAAAAAAATGAACGGAGTATTATAAACTTTAAAAATCTTTTTAAATAATGTTATCCCTCAATATATTCGTATCTTTGTTGATTTATGTACCTTTACACAGAAAAGGTTTGTACATTTTCACAAAGACGCACAGCAGATGTAAACATGAGAAGCTCGTAAATTTCGAAAAATGTCAGTATCTCGAAACTAGCGTACTGGAAGGTTCTAGACATAAACTGCAGCAAATGCTAAATAACCATTGTTTTTATCACAATCAAGACAATCATTTGTTAAACATTTATCGCGATATTATTTTATATAAATCTGAAAATTTCACTGCATTAATATAATGTGTCTCGTCTACATGTATTACCATATTTGATTTTAAAAGAGAAAAAGAAGATATCTGACCAAGCTGTATGACACAAATCACGAATGACACGCATATGAACATGATAGCAGTAACAGAGATAAGACAAAGAAAACGACATAACAAAGATGTTCGATTGTACTGCAGTTACGATACCAATTTAGGACGGTAAATTAAGGCAACAAACGTCACCGAATTGGTGTGGTTAACTGGTTTACGGGCACACGCTTTCCCACTCACCGCAAATACAGCACCATCAGAGGACACACATTTGAAAAATTATATATAATCCCCCATACAGAAAACGAGGATCAACAGGTTTCACAAGACGAGAGTTCATGAAAATTTTAACACATCTAAAGTGCTATGGAAGTATATACTGGTATCAAAAATATGTTAGGCGACAGCGACATAAGTACAATGTGGTCTTCTCGTCTGTAAGCGAGTTCAGATCCTTGATCTTTAGAAGTCTCCACTAACAGTCAGAGGGGACCTCTAAATAGGTTTCGACAATGCCCGTCATAGATTCACCACCTCCCAGTTAGTCAGCGTGCAACGCTGAAGTTTAAGTCCGGATGAGGCTGTAGAGGAACCCAATACAAGACCTGCTTTCTTTGCGATGATCTTGGGGTCATACTGTCGATGTCGAAGGCATTTATTATTTTAGAACTACTAGATATGCAATTATTGGAACCTTGAACCCTCCGTAGTTTGTGCACTAGATCACCGTAGAAATTGAGATGAGAAATTCCACTGGATACGTATTGTTGAAAAGTCTAATTTAGATCAAATTTCTGAATAAAATCTGTAAAATTTACAAGAAGTTTTTCGAAGTTTATGATATCTATAACCATGAGTTAGAAGTCTCAAAGTGATTTGAACATTTTTGCGTGAAAATCCAAAACGTTAGTGCAGGTCCGTGCGTACCCTGTTATTTATAAAAAAAAAATGATGATAGCTTATTAAACTCGACACAAAATTAGAAAATTAACATTAACTGTAATTAGTGCTTTTTCATATTTGCGTTGACAGAAATTTCTTTACACTGTTCATTAATTATTACTATTTCCAATCCATGTGTATGTCTATGTATTTTTATGCAAAGTAATAGTAATTAAATCAAATTATGACGTATGTCTTTATCTTGTCTTACGTGTTAGCCCGTCCTCGGGTTTAGGTATAGTATAAGACAGTTATATCCAGTATTGGATATTTAAATTACGATGTTACTGAAAAGGAAACATGACGTTTTCAGTTTTGGAGTATATTCTCTATATATTCATAAAATATAAAAGGTATGATAAGTTTTAGATTAATTATTTAGGAACAATACAATATGCACATCTTCATGCATATTTATTGATAAATACATGTATATCTCATACATCTACTATTATAATCACAAATGTCAAATGAATCGGCGTACATTAACAATTGCAATATTTGTGATCCTAAACTCGAAATTTGGATATCTCGAGCTACGGATATCTCGAAGTATTTTCCACGGTCCCTCCGACTTCGAGATAACGAGGTTTGGCTATATATATATATATATATGTATATATATATATATATATATATATATATATATATATATATATATATATATATATATATATATATATATATATATATATATATATATATATGTATATATATATATATATATATATATATATATATGTATATATGTTATATATATATATATATATATATATATATATATATATATATATATATATATATATATATGTATATATATATATATATATATAGATATATATATATATATATGTATATATATATAGATATATATATATATATGTGTATATATATATATATATATATATATATATATATATATATATATATATATATATATATATATATATATCTATATATATATATATATATATCTATATATATAGATATATATATATATACATATATATATATATATATATATATATATATATATATTTATTTATTTATAAACCATGACTGAAATATCATCAAGGTGTCACTGAATTTACCAATAAGGTAAAAAAGTTTGAATCAAATTCACGAATATATATTAAATATGTTATACGAGGGGCGGATTTAGTGCCCATATGAATCCCAATAACCAGTTGATAAACCTTTCCATTAAATAGCACACAAATATTATCCATCAAATCTGTGATGGCATTACATAGCTCAGTACAAGTCCGATATTTATAATTATCATATTGTTTATTTGAGAAAAATCCAGATGCAACTGAAGTACAGAGGTATGATTTAGACTCTCTATTAAAACACCAGCTTATGAGCAACAACAACTTGGTTTTGATTCAGTCATGAGATACATGTAGAGAGGAATATAGTGTCGAAAAAAGTAGAAATTTTACTTTATTAACTTCAAGATTTCTTAAACGGAATTTATGAAATATTATTCAGATCAGATCCGACATCAGTCAAGGTCATGACACGCCCTTGGGCCATGCACAACAGTCATGTGAAATGTTATTTAGATCCATGGGAAGGGAGTAATAAGTCATCGCCCAGCAAAATGTGAACAGAAGGACAACCATGCATGGTGATTTCTATATACCCCCAAATTTTGTTTGATAACATGTTTTTAGCAGCAGTTAGAGCGTAATTAATATGTTTAAAAAGCATAGTTTTAGAGCAATGACTGGAATTTGATATAAAACGTGATTTCTATGGACTTTTGTATAATTAGGGAAGGCAATACATGGTTGGAAGATTATTTTATCAATGCTTATACTGAAGTCGCACTTAGCTATACAATGGTCAGATAGGATCTTGTCCTTCAATAACTGAGTTTACCAACTTCCCTTTTCTGACTAGCAACATACCTTCCTCTCCTGCTTATGGCGTCTTCATTTCACAACTTATACGCTATGCCAGGGCATGCTCTAAATACATAAATTTCGTCCTGAGAGCGAGGCTTCTTGCCACGAAACTACTCTCACAAGGATATCTTGAGGAACGTTTGAAATTGCCACTGAGGAAGTTCTATGGACGTTATAGGGATCTATTGCAATTTCAGATTCCTCTTTCAAGAACGTTAACCGATATTTTGGGACCTGGCCATACCAAATAACCATCTTAACTTTTTGACTATACTTGATTTCACACAATACGTGTATACATGTATATACAAATATTTGTTCACCTGCGTTTCCGACACAGGAATTTCAGGCAGGCAGCATTTCTTGCCTTGAATGGGAAATTTGACTTCGTGTTTCTGTCTCCTTCTTAAGTTCATGCGTGTGTATTTATGTATTTACCTCCTCGATTTGAAAGGTTGTTGCAGGACTTTTGCGATGGGTGTTGCATGCAACCAGGGGACGCTTACTCCTCCCGGGCACCTGGTCTCACCTCGATTTCATTGGGGTTCACATTTGTCTGAATATGACTCTAAACACGATATTGTCTCCTTTATTCCATGGACTATGAGATGTGGTTTACCGTTCGGTACTTCTTCATTTTTTATTTTCAACATATGTAGAAGTAGAGTTCAATTCAGTTTTAATAACTGTAAGATAATATATTTTTCATACAACGATAATACTATTAGGTATGAAGACATAAGTACTTTGTAAATCCGCCATTTTCTTTTTTATGAACTGGACCGGTGTAGTATGTGGCTATTTGAATAAATGGGGATTAAGTGTACAATTATCGATGCGAATATCGACTAATTTTAAGATTTCACATTTCCAGTAATTCAAGGCATATACTTTTATACCTTCTATTTTACCACCATCGTTTACAATAAGTGCTTCTTCAACAATCTAGATGTTTGCACTTAAAGTAAATCAGCGGTGGCTCAAGATTCTCGAAAAACTGCGGAATTTTAGATTTGTCTCTATGATCAAGAAAAATATATGAAATATTGAGCAGGTGTAGACCTTTGTTTACAAATGTAATCTTGATAAATTGTGATTTCGGACGGAGCGATGGTATACGTGGATAAAGTTTGTTATATGAAAATGCTGTCATCATTTTAAATCTAAATCAATCCATCAGTCTATTGACCGGGATAGACGATATTGCATGTGGAGGTTCGTGATGACCATTATTTCTGGCTATCCGAAGTAAATCGTCTAATGACCTTCTTTATCTAGTATATCTTCTGCGGTTGCCATAAGGGTGATGACCGTGCGACCTGCCTGTGTTTCCTCTTAACGTCTGGTCTTAATAAAAATATATTAGTATTGTTATAGTAAGAGGAAATGTTACCTTGTTGAAAAATTTGGTCATTGAGACCAAGGGCATATCGAGTTTGTAAGTGTTTACTCCAATCAAGCACAGCAACTGAACGTCGTTTTTCCATTTCAGATTTGGTTTCGCCAGGTAGTTTTGTAATTTTTTCAACAGGAGTAATAATAAAGTTATCAATATTGTAATTATATTTGATGAAGTGATTGGAAAGAAACTTTTTGTATTTACGTTTAGAATTATGTCTGATTTTATCTGAATGATTACAAAAACGGTGTTTTCAGTTTCGCCTATATACTGAGCCCCAGATCCCCTTGCTTCTCAAGTTAAAACATATACATTGTATTAAATTGGAGGTATATTTCAGTTGATGTCTTCGTTTATTTTAGTATTATAAGTGTTACCATTTAAGTGGATTTAATAGTGTACTTGCAAGAGATACGATGGCAAGTAAGACATCTGTTAGCGTTGAACATAGTAGTCTTAAAAACCCGCTATGTTTAAATTTTATTGATTTTGAAGTTATTTGGATTGATTATAAGGATAGTTAAATTTTAGAGGAGAAATTGAATGGTAGACAAACAGGGTAATCTAATTGAAGTAAAACCTTAAGTTTATTCTTCAAATGTTGCAAGTCATGGTATACAATATATTAAGCATGCACATTCCTATAGGAAACTCCCACACCTCCAGGTCAGTTAGCTAAGGATTGAATAATAATACTAGAAACACCGGTCGCGTGGAATGTTTTTACAGACTCCACATTCAGGCAATGACTAAACTCGTAAAACATTTAAAAGGACAATTGTGGAAAAGTTGGCGTTTCACAGATATGTTTTATGACCTCTCAATTTGAGACACTTGTTGACACTTGATCTCTATATGGAGAAATATTTATATCTTTAGATGTGTGTTCTTTGATTATTCTGCTGCTGCGGTGAGTGGGAAGGTTGGCTCGTAAACCGGTTAACCACACCAATTGATTGACCATTGTCGTATCAAATGACCGTCATAATTCGGTATGGTAACTGCACTATAATCTAAAATTTATGCATGTACTTATGTATTTTTATATCATAAAATTAGATACTTTCTTTATCTAACTAAATAATATAACCCTTGCAAATAATATGGAGTTTGCAAACTACTAAAGTGAACTTGTTAGTTCCATTGGAGACTGTTTTTTTTTTTTTTTTTCGCTTTCTATGACCCAACCTAACGCCTAGTCATAAACCTTACCTACAACATTTTTTGCGGCGTTATATTTAAACAGGCTGTCCTCATTAAAACGAAAACAATCTACAATCTATTACTGAATCGTTAATATTCATCTGATGAATGATCTTACCATATATATCCTTACTTTGTGCATTAAGAAAGTGTGGCATATCTACAGATGTCTTTTATCATTTGGCTTTTAGCTGATGCAGGAATTGAAAGAGTCCGTCGATATGTATAGACCACTGCCTGAGGTGAAGATACCTTATATCAAGGTGTTGCTGGTTGGACAAGTTGGTGCGGGAAAATCAAGCATCTTCAACACGATCAACTCCATATTCCGGGGCTATGTTACTAGTCAAGCGTGTAGTGGAAGTTCAGAGCACAGTTTGACGACCCATGTGAGTATAATTGTGGCATTGTCAACAATGCTGTCTTAACAGCGAAAGTGTTGATGAAATCAGATAGAGAGGGATAAAAAGAAAGACTTCTTATTTGATAGCTTATGAAATACCATATGTTCAGTAAAGAAAAAGATTCAATACTCATAAACATGTCCGTGTAGTCACAAAGAGAAATGCACTATCAAAAGTAATAGTTAAATTTTGCCATAACAGGAGGTGTGAAACATGGTGGAGTAATTGTTTTAGGCCACACCAAAAGTATTTCAATTGAAATAGTTTGTGGTGCATGGCTTCGTAATTTTATCCTATGTAAAGGAATCTCCCGCAAAGGAGAGAGAGGGAGACAGAGAAATTTCACGTAAAATCATACATTCTTACATAGGCCTTGGTTTAAACTGTTTCAACCAAAGGACATATCGATTAGTAGGTCATAAATCACCTTAAAAAATCAGAATGAAGATCAAGTGCAAGTTGGCAAAGAATATTGTCTTCTCCTATCCCCACTTCTAAATATTTCGAGAGTATGTGAAAGCCTCTTTTCCCAATATTGTGTAAGCTTCTTTGAGCTATTTAAATATACCATTATTTCATTTCAATACTTAAGATAATTCGTTTTTATAATGATATAGTACCGGATGTACTCTGTGCGGAATGGAGGAACTGGAAAGAGTTTAAACTTTCGGTTGTGTGACACCCGTGGAATAGAAGAAGATCAGGGTCTGGACTCTCATGAAATATGTTACTTACTGGATGGAAACGTACCAGATAAATATATGGTATATATCACTGTTACATGTATATGTCTTTCCTACTATCCCTATCATAAATAATAAATATAGATCATATATACCTTTTAATTTACTACAATATCTTATTAAATATGTTCCATATTGATCATTTATAAATGACAGACAATTATATTTCTGTATTCTTTTTTTCCAATTTCTAACATTTTTGGGAAATTTTGTATGTTTGTATGATTTTGATTTGTTTGTTGTGTGTGTGTGGCGGGTGGGTATCGTAGATGAAATTTTGATACCCATTTGTATGAATTGAAAATATGCAAAAGTTTTTAACATCTACATGTAGGTACCGATTTTAATCATGAACATCATCTTTTCACAGTTTAACCCATCTGTACCCATATCACCAGAAGTTGCAGGGTTTATATCAAGCCCTAAGCTGAAGGATCATATCCACGTGGTTGCATTTGTTGTTGATGCCAGCACAGTTGATGTCATTTCAGAGAAAGTCTTAGATCGTATGAAATCACTACAAATTCGTATGAATCAGAAAGGTGAGAAGAGAAATAAGTTCAATGAGAAAAAAAATATATTATCTTAGTCTAATTGTTATCCGTTGTTAAATCATTATTTTATTTCAATTGTGAGTATTGAATTAATTCTGCAATTTATCATGGATTAATGCAAATGTATCAGTCCTTAATAAATGTACATTAAAAAATTTGTAGGGTTTTTTTTAAAATAACTACCGGTATTCTACAGTACTTTTTACTAATCTCTTTGTTTAATAAGATCATTGCATGGATACATATTCATAGTTAAATCCCCTTTCCTGGTTTAAAACGATGCAGGTTGCGCCAGTGGTATTACACTAAGATTTCAGATCTAAGGACCCGGACCCGGATTTTCCTAAAGCGATTTGTCATCTACCTCTCTATTTTTCGGACGAGAGAGTATAAATCGAAGCCCCGTGTCATGGTTTTGGGAGTCATGTAAAATATGTATTACTCCTTTGGATCGGCCAATAGTTTAGGGCACAATTATGAAACAATGCACCAGGCAGGTGCCACCACAATATAAGTGCAATAATCTAGGAGTGACATAAAACAATAACAAATTAAATACATAATCATTCAACTTCTATTACATTTACTTGAATTATTTATGTATAGCTTCTTTTTCTTCTTCTTCTTCTTCTTCTTCTTTTTCTTCTTCTTCTTCTTCTTCTTCTTCTTCTTATTATTATTATTATTATTATTATTATTATTATTATTACTATTATCATATAGTTGATTTGTATTAGCCTCGAGTTTCGGAGAATTTTAAGTATTTTTATTACAGTCATTTTATGTTTTACTTTCATTTCATTTGTACCTGGTATTTTATCTTTCTCTATTTCAGGAATACCCCAAGTTGTTTTACTGACAAAGATAGACAAAGTGTGTGAACTTCTCACACATGACATCTCCAAAGTGTTTTACATGCCGGTCATCCAGGAGTATGTGGAAAAAGTCTCCCAGATGATGGGACTTCCCCGGGCTCACGTCCTTCCGGTGAAGAATTACGAAAGTGAGATGGAGCTTGACGAAAATATCAACATCCTGTCACTTCTGACATTGCAACAAATTCTTCATTTCGCAGACGACTATCTATATAATTTTCTTGACGACGCCGAGGACAGTGATAATGTACGAGACTAATTCTTCTTTTTCTAAACTCAAGGAGATAATGTGTACGTCACCACGAAATACATGTTTATTACGTATATTTGTTCACTTATTAGATGCCAACAGTTTTGTTTATCGCTAAATAGGAAAAATACAGGAAATAAACTCCCAATTATGATAATGTTTATGTTTTCCTGATGCATATCTTAACCTAAAACGGAGTACTTTGAAACATTATCATGGACTAAATAAATTATATCTGAGAATAGCCATACACATCTTCACAGTGTCAAGGCTTTGCGATTCAAAAACTCATGTACAAACGTGGAGTTTGGCAATCGCAAAGCCTTAACATTGTGAAGATGAGCAGTACATTATTGAGTTGACTTTTTACAGAAATACGTCCATTCAGTTACACGTCGGATTGGATATTTCCATGTGTTACGTATAACGAATAAAACTATATCTTTACACCATGATACTGGTATCTCCAAATAAATACTGGATCGGAAAGAAATCAGTTCCATTGGAAGATTTCTCGAACTTAAATTATTTACATAGGTAGATCTCTCGGTATTAAATCAGCTCCATTGGTAGATCTGTCGGTATTAAATCAGCTCCATTGGTAGATCTGTCGGTATTAAATCAGCTCCATTGGTAGATCTGTCGGTATTAAATCAGTTCCATTGGTAGATCTCTCGGTATTAAATCAGCTCCATTGGTAGATCTGTCGGTATTAAATCAGCTCCATTGGTAGATCTCTCGGTATTAAATCAGCTCCATTGGTAGATCTCTCAGTATTAAACCAGCTCCATTGGTAGATCTCTCGGTATTAAATCAGCTCCATTGGTAGATCTGTCGGTATTAAATCAGCTCCATTGGTAGATCTGTCGGTATTAAATCAGCTCCATTGGTAGATCTGTCGGTATTAAATCAGCTCCATTGGTAGATCTGTCGGTATTAAATCAGCTCCATTGGTAGATCTCTCGGTATTAAATCAGCTCCATTGGTAGATCTCTCGGTATTAAATCAGCTCCATTGGTAGATCTGTCGGTATTAAATCAGCTCCATTGGTAGATCTCTCGGTATTAAATCAGTTCCATTGGTAGATCTCTCGGTATTAAATCAGCTCCATTGGTAGATCTCTCGGTATTAAATCAGCTCCATTGGTAGATCTCTCGGTATTAAATCAGCTCCATTGGTAGATCTCTCGGTATTAAATCAGCTCCATTGGTAGATCTCTCGGTATTAAATCAGCTCCATTGGTAGATCTGTCGGTATTAAATCAGCTCCATTGGTAGATCTCTCGGTATTAAATCAGCTTCATTGGTAGATCTCTCAGTGTTAAATCAGTATCACTGGTAGATCTCTCGGTATTAAATCAGCTCCATTGGTAGATCTCTCGGTATTAAATCAGCTCCATTGGTAGATCTCTCGGTATTAAATCAGCTCCATTGGTAGATCTGTCGGTATTAAATCAGCTCCATTGGTAGATCTCTTGGTATTAAATCAGCTTCATTGGTAGATCTCTCAGTATTTTCTCGAAAAGAATAATATATTGCCACATACTTATCAATTTGCGTGTGTGAGACGATGTGTATTGTATAACACGCATTTAAAGGAGTAAGACTGCTTTACGATAACTGCAGTGTCTAGACTAATTCATGATGACTACAGTGATTAAATAGCTTTACCTATTATTAGGAAACGTTAAAGAGGTTTTTTCTTATCACTATCAGTGAAGACATTTAATTCGTATATATCATAGATATTAATCTGCTCTTACTGTTACACTTATCTATGTATTATATCATTATAAAATATGTATTACAACGCTTCGTTTACAAGCTTTTCTTATATTTGTTTCTCACAGTACTACTAGCATTATTAATACACTATTGTAATGAAATGAATGAATTTACAAAATACCAACTGCTTCCTCGGTTGAAAAGATGTAAACCGTTGCCCTCTGGCACGGGTACATGAAAGATCTATCACTGCTCTGGGTGTTCTGTTACAGAGATGTAATTGTCCGTGTAGTGCATTAGACAAATGCCGTTCCCGTGTAAGATACATAATGTTGGTGTTACGTAATGTAGAGGAACAAGAAGTTATGGCAAAATGCATAGATTCTGCCTAGTGTATCGAACAGTTTCCGTCAAATTTTATGAAATGGTTTTGGCTTCAGATAAAACACTATGTAAACAAAAAACCATCTCAAAATGGAATATAAAAATGGACATCATACTGTTCTGCAGATAATGGGTAGAAAATGTCTGCCGTATCTCAAAAGAAGAAAGTCTCGGCGTCCAACCCTACGTAGATGGATACATTCCCAGCCCTTTTGGGAAGATGAGGTAACTTGGAAATTGTGTTTTTGTTGAGCAATCAATGATTGTTTATATTTGACTTAACACGTTAATTGATACAGGTGAAACTTGTCATAAGTTATTTGAGGATAAATAAGTTTTTGATGCTCCCGCGCTGACCCGAACTGATCTTAAGTTTTCTTAATCAGCAGTTGGAAATACAATTGATATGACCAACGTGAAATCCCGTGACCTACAAATAAACTTTTAGAGACTTTTTCGTTCGGTTTTGCCAAACCTCATATTTTACAATGAAAAGAATAATTGTTAATAAAATATCAATTCAGTGTTGAGGGTGTGTCATAAATGTTCGTTTGCTATGTTTTCATACAAATAACATTTTGAATTTGCACATTGTTATTTGGGATGCTTTGTGAAATAAATTTAAATTTGGTCACTGTAGACGGAAAAAGTAATTCGAGAAAATACTGCTGACAAACATGTTGCAGACAACACGAATTCAGAGGATATTTCACCTATCGCAGTCTTTGCATCTGTTTTCATCGTCATTGTCTATTTTCTGCTAGATAGATATATCTAGTAAGTATTTAGAGAGAAAAGAAAAAAAGAAAGATACATATATATATATATATATATATATATATATATATATATATATATATATATATATATATATATATATATATATATATATAACGATAGATAGATAGATAGATAGATAGATAGATAGATAGATAGATAGATAGATAGATAGATAGATAGATAGATAGATAGATAGATGATAAATGGATAGATGGATGGATGAATGGATGTACTGATGGACGGACGGTCTGAAGGATGGACAGAGAGACAAACAGACAGAAACAGACAAATAGATATATAGTTAGATAGATAAATAGATAAATAGATAGATAGATAGATAGGTAAATAGATTGATAGATTGATGTAAATATGTTAATCTCGATAATTCGAAGGTGGGCCCGTAAACCGGTTAACCATACCATTTGTTTGGCTTTTGTCAAATTAAATGACTGTCCTAAGTCGTTATCGTAATTGCACTACAATCATATATTTTTGTGATGTGTTATATGTTCTAGTATATTATTTATATTCATGTATTGTATAGCTCCATGGTGACTTCTGCCACATAACTGAGCCAGTAACTCCTCTTTTTCCTTTCTGATAACTAAATGCTGCAATTTATCGCTTAGTTTAATTCTTGTGTTTATATTACAGTGTCGGATTTCTGTAGAGGAATATCTATAAGTTTTACCAATTACCCGACAGAGTACACAAGACCGGTACCTCCAGGAGGAATATTCAGATGAATATATAATGAGTCCTTCTCCCAATCTAAGAATATTTGTATTTACTCTGTACAGATACGATGTAAAAGGTTTCTAGTTTCACCAGCTTTCTCGCAGCTTTATACATATGTTTTTATTTCTCTCTGGAAGTTTTCAGTACCAATAAAACTCATTTGTATTGATGAAATAATTAATTCTCCTATTCATCATCAACCAACAACCAATCATATCATTAATGATTCTTCTGTAATGAAAAACTAATGGAGTAATTGAAATTGATCTTCATCTAGAGGTACTCTTCATACAAAACTTAATTTTGCAAGAAACAGAAAATTCAATATATAAAGAGCTCAAAGAATTATGAAAGAAACCAATTTTAACGACGTAACCTAATTATGGAATTGACCGTTACAAGTGATCACCTAATTATTGAATTGACATTTATAAGAGAGCACCTAATTATGGAATTGACCGTTATAACGGATCATCTAATTATGGAGATGACCTTTATAACAGATCATCTAATTATGGAGATAACCGTTATCACAGTTTACCTAATTATGGAGATGACCATTATAAGAGATCTCCTAATTATGAAGTTTCAGCATAGAAACACTGCTTATTTACCATACAAAATTACTCAATCTTAAAATATTCTACATCATGATCTGTAATGCCGTAAAGTACATTACGTCAGATTAAGTGAAAGAACGTCTTAACATGTCCTGAATATGGTTATTAACGCTTCCAATAGAGCGCCACATAATAAACCGGTTATTGCAAACCCCGGAGTGAGAAATATTCCACAAATTTCAGTTTAAAATATCATCTCTCCATCTCGATATTTTCAACCTTTTCTAACAATACATTTGCTGAAGCATAGGGAGACAAAAGGTGAGATGCAGTCATTTTGCATATGTTAACTGTAAAAAGATAATGTTATACACTTGTGAAAAACACTGCGTACTCAACATACAAAATTACTCAAATCGTGAAAAAAGTAGGGTTTTACTGTACGAATATTTTGATAGAACACCATATTATCCCAGTGCGGTTTTAGTTTTTGATTTTGTCAAGCCTAAGAGCAATTTCAGCCACATATTCATTTAATACAAAACCGATCCGATGGCACCTACGTGCTTATAGTTTCTTCACATTTTACGAAAGCCAATAACAAATTCCTTCTTTCTGATTTTGTCTATCGTCTTACACCAAATGCATGGTAAATATATTATATCTGCTAACAGTCTTACAATGTGCAATTCCAAAGTTGAAAACTGAAAGCAATGCAAATTTATTAAATAACTGAAGAATTTCAGCGTAGTTTTTATAGGAAAAGGAGGTCTTCACCTGAAGAAATCTTCACCCGAGCTCTTTTACTGTGTAACAACATAATATGTTTGCATTTTACATTAATGTCACACTCATTCCCTTTGCAGTGTGAAGCTCGTAAAACTCCACGCGGAGGGTTTGATTTGAGTGTTATTATACCCTTTTCCCTGATGTTATGTGACAGTGGCACTTTCTGCAGAGTGTTTGAAGAAGAAGAGATCACCCAAATGCTAGAATTTCTTACAGATAATATTTTTGTGATATTTGGTGGGAAAGTGTTCCAACAGATTGTTGGCATTCCTATGGGTACTAATTGCGCGCCTCTTCTGGCGACATATTTTTGTACTCTTACAAAGCAGAATTCATACAGTCACTGTTCTCCAACGGCAATAAACAGCTAGCATCTCGGCTCAAATTTACATACAGATACATCGATCACGTCGATTAACAGCCCTGTATTTAAGGATTACTTCAACACCATATATCCAAAGGAACGCGAGAAAAACTGAGGATGCATTTTCTGCTTCATACCTCGATATATTCCTATCAATTAGTGACGATGGTTCATTAATAAACTCTCTCTATGACACACGTGACGATTTCAGTTTCATTATTACCAACTTTCCTTTTCTGAGTAGCATCATACCTTACTCCCCCACATATGGCGTCTTCATTTCACAACTTATATGCTATGCAAGGACATGCTCCAAATACGAAACTGTCCTGAGAGCGAGGCCATGAAACTACTCTTGCAAGGAACGTTTGAAATTGTCACTGAGGAAGTTCTATGGCCGATATATGGATCTAGTGCAATTTTTTAGATTCCACCTTTAATATCAATATTTTGGGACCTGACGATACAAACTAACCATCTTAACTTTTTGACTATAGTTGATTTGACATAATACGTATATATTTATATATACATACATTCGTGTTCTTGTCTCATGTGTTCATACGTGTATATTTATGTATTTACTTCCTTGACTTGAAAAGTTGTTGCAGAACTTTTGCGACAGGTGTTGCATGCAACCAGGGGACGCTTACTCCTCCCGGGCACTTGGTCTCACCTCGATTTTATTTGGGTTTACATTTGTCTGAATATGACACTATACACGATATTGTCCTTTTCATCCATGGATTATGAGATATGGTTTACGCTTCGGCACTTCTTCGTGTTTTTACTGACCCGTGGATTTTTACCTTTATTATGTTTAACCTTTAATACCGCCAATGATTGTTGATAATGATATAGTTGTTTAAATACATTCTGACCATAGTCAATAACCATAAGACAATAACAGACTTATTCAACTGTTTCAGTCTTTTGTTCATCATTAATACTTGCCATCAGTATTGACTAATCAGTCACTATCTATTGTCGTTTTCATTTAAGTTCGTTTAACATTGGTCACTCGAAGCAATAGCCTTTTATATAACCTTGGTGATTTGTTACCAAACATTTAATAAAACCGAAGTAGAATACAATTCATTTAACAAAGTGATTAATTACCAAACATTCAATAAAAACGAAATAGAACGCAATTTTATTACAGCACGGGAGCGCCTCTTTTCGTACGGTGTTATCTAAATTAACACCACATAATTATATATCTATATTAATATCAGATGTTAACCAAAAAGCTAGAATCTGTTGGCTGAAATCCCCAGTTTCCATCGATCTGCAGAATCGAAATATACTGTGTAGTACATAATTCCTATATATATTCAGTGAGTCTAATTTACTTTTGTATTATTTTAAGAAGTAATTGAAATCCACTGTATGTTCATTTTGCTCTATATTTAAATGCAGTAATTGTATCGTACCGTGAGTGACTGAGTGTATACGTTTTTGCAGGTCAATTCTTTTGTACCACAATGTTGCGAAATCATTATTAATGAACCAGAGAACCACTTCGGTGGCGGATTCAACTAGGGGAATGTACGGGCCACCCATCCAGGCAGTAACGGTCGCGATATTGATATGTTGCTTTAATGATAACTTCATTTTATCTACGATTTATTTACCACAGTACGTAGCTGTGATCTTTTGATGTGAACAATAATAGCGTTCTTAGTATTCATTCTATCATTCGAATAATAGCAGCTTTATTGGTATTTATTTAGTTGTAAAATACCAGCTTTTCTAGTACTTAAAATATTGCTTTTGATTTTGTGAAGCTGTCTATTATAAATTGTGTTCAATTTAAGTAGACAGGGGGAGAAAAACGTATAAAACCAATTTAACCACATTATCAGAGGGGTTTTTGTTTTGGGGTTTTTTTGGGGGGGGGGGGGGCGATAATTTTCATAAAAAGACCTTGCAGTACCCTTAGGCATGGTATGATGACAACGTTATAAGATCAAGAAAGTTTATAATATCGAGGATTGAAAATTTTCATCATTTTTCAATAGAATCTCCCTTTATCTAGATCTATTTTCTCCTTCCATTTTCTAAATTCTTTCAAGAGAGAATTCATCATTCTAGTCCCTAATTACTCATTCACAGTGTCCATGACAACCCCAGTTTTTCAAAAGTTATTACTACGAAGGTAAGATTTTAGTTTTGGAAACTGATAGAAATATGATGAGGCCAAATGAGCGCAGTATTGCAGATAAGGAAGAACCTCGAAGCTGCATTCCGTTGCAGCAGTCGTTGCAATGTGTGAAGTGTAAGCGAGTGCATTAACAGTGCAAGTGCAGAAGGCCTCTGGTTAGCTTTCCTCCCTCTCACAATCTCCTGATGCATACTCTTTAACTTCTTTGCATAATATGCACCATTTATCGCGTGACCTCACGAAATTCAATCATGATTAATCCCCATTTATCCAAAAAGATTCTATGATTTTCCCAGCTAAGAGGACAACCATTTGATTCTGAAGGGTGGAGGGGGTAGCACTTTTTCAAAATAATTATTCTGTACCTGAAAATGCTGGAAAAAAATCTACATATACCAGACCATCCAAATGTACAGCTGAGTGTTCTTTAGAAAACACGTTGATTTTCTTCCGGCTCGCTTCGCTCGCCAGATTGCTACCTATATTATAATGCGTAGTTGTTTAATTGTATAATTCGCATTTCAGCGGGATTTATTACATTGGACAATTCGTGATATTCAGTATATACGACAACATTTAAAAGAATTGTTGCTTTTATGAAAAATATATTTGCATGTCCATTTTGAAGGGCAGACAGGGGACAAGGGTTCTACCATCCGCTGTCTGGTTCTTGTTCGGAATAGTGACATTTGCATCCTCTTGCCACCAATTTCCAATCCCTTTCCCCAACTTACCTTCATGTAGTCCAACCCTCCGTTATATGCTAGGTACACCGATATTTCAATGTTAAAACGATTGGCCAGAAGAGATATTAATTTTAATTCGCCTCAACTCTCACCTGAGCACATACGCAAACTCGATGTTTCAATTAAACCATTAAATTTCAGAATTAATGGTGGTCATTTTACTTTTCATTCAAATTAGTGCAACAGGGCATTCGTCAAATGATTTAACCCATTGGTTCAATTTTTAAATAAAAGCACACTTACCTTTGAAATGAGAACAAAAGTAACATCAACAAAAACGTGTATCTTAATTTAACTTGCATAATAACAAAAATAAAAAGAGTCCCAAGTGGGCCTATATTGTTCACCCTAGACATAGAAAACATTACACATGATATTGAACAATGCGTGCAGAGGGCCGTAAGTCTTTATTTTCTTTAGAACTTTAAAAATATGTGAAATTGTACAGGAACATCCTTGCTTAATATCCACAAAGTTTTCTCAAATTCAGTCTAGAAGTAGTGAAGACAAAGTTAATATGTGAAAAATCAAATGTATCAAAATACTTATGAGATGTTTATTTACATTAAAATGATATAGTTCAAAGTTAGTCAAAAACGAATAAAATATTATCATTCGGACAGGACGCCAAACAGCAACACCTACTCACACATCCTTCTATAGTGATAAATGGAAATTCTCTCCCTGGATACCAGGGACTGAGACAGACTCCACACTTCGCTATAGAAACTAGTAGTATAAAGACCTACGCAATTAAAACAGTGTTTGCATATATATTGTTTGCTGAGTTTACTTTATAATAGCATGTGTATTATTAATGGCATACATTACAATGCAATTCTAACAAGTATTTATTGGCTACAAAAAAGTCAAGAAATAATCTTTCCATCCTTCAAAGATCTGAAAATAAATAATCTGACTCTACCCAATTTGACACCCCCCCCCCTTTTTTTTTCCTTTCCCTCTCAGGATCAAAATGGCGATTTACGTTTATAATCAAAAGCTTGGACATACTACTCTCTCTCTACCAAAAATGTTCAATATGATTGAAAAATGGTTCGACTGAGGTTTCATACTTATCTTTATATCAAATTATATAGAACTATATACATAAAAACTCCTTTAGAAGTAATTTTTTATACTCAAGATATACCGGTAGAACAAATTTTGGGTTTTGTTGTTAGAATTATAGAACGTTTCTCACACTATCCTTTTGTATCTGCCACAATGACTCTGTTTTAAAGGTTTTATAGATATAACCCAACATATTTTAATCATTGCGATAATAATAAGGCTACCTCTAAATGGGCAACATCAAATCTATTGGTTTACATCGCCGACTACTCTCTTTCTACCAAAAATGGGATTTGTTGATAGAATTATAGAACGTTTGTCACACTATCCTTTTGTATCTTCCACAATGTCTCTGTTTTATAGGTTTCCATTAATATAAATATAGATATAACTCAACATATTTTAATCATTGCGATAATAATAAGGCTACCTCTAAATCGGCAACATCAAATCTATCGGTTTACATCGCCGGCTTTTGCAGGCTGTGGAGAGGTCATCATGTTAGAAGACCAAGGAGTGTATGGGCCACGGCCAAATGCAAAACATGTAATCAAAGATTACTAAGCATGCATCGATGATTCGATCTTCGAATCGAATAAGTAAGCCGGTGTGGCCTAGTGGATAAGGTGCTCGGCTCGTGGTCGAGAGGTCCCGGGTTCGACTCCCGCCCTGGGCACACCGGTGTTCTGTCTTTCGAATGAGACAGTACAAACCGAGGTCCCGTGTCAAGGGAGGAGTGGCACGTAAAAGATCCCTCACTGCTTCAGGTGGGTCCGTTGCAAAAGTCTAATTTTGTATGCAGTGCATCAGGCAGATGTCGTCACCATATGCGTAAAATAATCCTGGAGTGACGTAAAACAATAATCAATCAATCAATCGAATCGAATAAGTAAAACTGTACATTATAAAACTTAGATGCCAGTAAGCAGAGACCGTTTCTCTTCCATTTATTAATAGGGATTTCGATCGATCTGTCCAGTTTCGAATTGTACTACTGTTGTCTTCATTCCAAACAAGTTTGGTGCATCTGAAAATATAATTTTTTAATTTTTATTTTTAAAGGGGGTGTGACAGGGGATACACATGACGTGTACAAACGACACTACAAAAATGACTTTCAGGTGTGCAATTTCATGCAACACACCGCTAATGTGGTGACACCCATTGGATCAGTGACCTGGTGATCGGTATAAAATATCCGACATAAATGATAATGATACATTGTAATTTAACCTCGTTTGCTTTTTAGGACACCCATCAACGCATGCACAGTTAAAACATATCACAAGCCAAAACCGAAAGCAAGAAAGAAGCTATAATAATACAAGGGAACTGATACATCCATAAGATCCTGGATTTCACTATTTCTGCGGCATTTTTCTGCTTACTCCACCTAATTGGATCCATCACCTCTTTCCCATGACATGTTTTCTCGTTATCTCTTTAAGCCTTTTAAACCTGGATTCATCCGGATCCAGATACTTTACACTGGATATCTTTCTATTCCTGATTTAAGATAAATCTCGCAGGTCTCCTTTAATTAAATGCTAAAATTTACAAATCACGATGTGTGTTTGTTTTTTGTTTTGTGTTGCTTTTTGGGTTTTTTTTTTTTACTTTTGAAGGACTTAAACCGTTAATTTCTCTTTTTACGCTGGTGATACTATCATTTTAGTTATTCCATAATTGATCATATCAAAACATCCGTTAGAAGCAAGTGCCTAAATTACATTTAATGCATTTATAATAGATACATATCATTGTAAGTTGTTTCGTGCGAACTCAATTGCACTCAGTGTCGATAAGCACAAGCCTTTTTTGTGTTCAGCGGGCTTACAAAGTTTTCAGTAGAGTAAAAAAAAAGTCCATTCATTTTAATCCTTGGCGATGAGAAAGTCTTTTCTGATATTTTGATTTTATAACTTGCTCTAATATTGCCTGTAATGCATTGTCCCTCAAAGATGTTGAATATTTAGTAAAATATATACGAGGGAAGTGATTGTATCACCATTAAACAATAAATTATGAAAATGATAATAAATAAAGTCAGTCGTAGCGGGCAGATACGACCTTTTTGGCTTGATACTTGGACTAGAGTTGTTATATTCGTCGTATCTACCACTTGCAACTTTCTTCGCAAAATAGTTTTTTGTTCACTGGAAAAGAATATCGCTTCACTGGGGCTTGTTTGTTTGTTTTCTGTGTGTAACGCCACAATTCGCGATATTTCGGTCATATATGTGACGGTATATACCATCTGCTTGTATGCAGATGGCGTGATCTTCTGACATACACCTACACCATTAACCTCGTGGAGCCTTTTTAAACCACAAATCATTTTGTAACACAAATCAACACTTTAAATCAGTCCTTTTTCGGGAACAGGGCTTTTCTTTTCGGAAATGGGATTCGAACTTATGGCATAAGGATGTGCCCCCATACCTCAGAGAATGATCAACGCTTGTTACCACTACGCCATGTAGGCCAATCTAGACTACAAAGATGATCCCTTTTGAATGTACTTTGACAAGAAAATGTGTGTGACAGACAGACGGTCGGAATGACAGACAGTAAGATTCAGATAAGAAAATCTCATTAAAAACAATACGCAATTTACATTGTGAATACAATTTTTTTATTGAACCCTAGACATGTATAAGTCTCTATGTTAAGAGTATATTTGTTCATAACGTCCTATGTATGATAATCTACTCCTTCCCATACTGCATTCTCTAAAATATATCTATGTTTTCACAGCATATAAAGTATTATAGGGTGCAACGAATAATTATTTATGAAAAAAAATTCACAAAGACTAAAGCAAATCTACCAGATGACCAGCCATGTACGTGTGATCAAAACGATCATGCACGGTGCACGTATGTGTTTATGTAAACATAGACGCAATCAATACTTTTGAATCATTTATTATCGAACACAATTAACTTGAATCAGATAACACGAATCAATAATAAACAATTTGAATCATGTAAATTCAGGAAAATTTCAAAAGACATTTAAATTGTTTACTCCAAATATGTCTAATTATAAGGACAACAACCAGTGTAAAGCCTGAAGCATAATACTTTTTCCTCTAATATGGTTCATTCAAAGATTAAATTCTGAGGAATATCTTTTAAAAAAAATTAAAGTGAGTTTTCTGTTATGAAATGACCAAATGTCCATTGAAGAATAATTGAATAATAATTCCAACTCTTATAATATTTATCAAATATCATCTTCAATAGAAATAGGGACAGGCTTGATGTAGTGGTTAAGCGCTTGGCTTGCGACGCCGACGATCCTCCTGCTTCCAGCTTCGAATCCCGGATTGCGGCACTATGTTTAAGAGGTTGGAAACCTCCTGCTTCCATGTTCCTATATAACTGAAATATTGTTGAAAGCGACGTAAAACACCAATCAACTAACCAACCAACCAACAGTAGAAATAACTGTGTCAGAAAAATATGTTAGTTAAAAATGAAACAGCGATATTTGTCAATACAAACTAATGTAAATTCACTCTGAATAATTGTGCGAAATGATTCATTAGAATATTTTTTTCAGTTACGTTATTATTGTAACATAAATATATGAATTAGAATATTAAGAAAAGATTAGAAAGTTGAACATTTGCAATTTTATAATTATTGTGTGTGTCTGTAATAAAACATGTTCTTGTCCCACAATTTCAACTTAAGCAAAATCAATTTCAAAGCTTGAAGAATTCCACTACAAACAATTTGTTTATACAGTTAGGTGCAGTCCTAACCTAACTTAAAGTGCACTTCAAGTTAACTTTATGACTGCTTTTCAAGTTTACTTGGCGACAATAGAAAAAACCTAGAATCAAGTTTAGTAGGTAACTTGATTCTAAGTTTAGTACTAAACTTGATTCCAAGTTTACTCCAAGTGCACTTCAAGTTTACTTTTACTTTCTATATACATGTAAATACTATATTTTTCTATTAAAACAGATTTTTTATATAAGATATGCAAATTGTTCATAATAAGACAATTACTTCTATCGTGTTATCCGAAACTGGATAATTGTACAAACGTAAAAAGTAAACTTGGTGTCACGTGATAGTAAACTTGAAGACGGAATTACTTTAAAGTAAACTTGATATCATGTGCGCCAAAACACCAGATACCCCAATTTGGGAGGTTACATAACATTTATATTATTAGTACATAGAACCATTTTGATATCCTTTGTTTGGGACTCCCATCCACCCACTCACATTTAAAACATATCACAAGCCAAAACCTAAAGCAACATAGAAAAGCTGGAATAATACAAAGGGCCTGGACATGCATACTGTTCAGGATTGCACTAATTGTCCAGCTTTTTTCTGTTTACTCTACTTAATTAGATCCATCTTTTCTTTCCCATGACACATTATCCCATTACCTGTTTAAGCCTCTTCAACCTGGATTCATTCTTAACCTCAGACCCGATTCTTTACACTCGTTATCTATTTTTCCTTTTAAATGAATATCGCACTTCCCTTGTAGGTTAATGGTGAACTTTACGAAATCTAGGGGGGGGGGGGGGGTTGCGGGGGGGGGGTTACCTTTTTAAGGACTTTTAGCTTGAATTTCTCTCTTTTATACCGTAGATAATACTATAATTAGACTTCCACCATAACTGATCGTTTTTAAAACTTCAATCTCAATATGGTGAAAAGCAAGTTTTAATGACATAATTATAATATGACTTGATTGTAAAACATATCCTCGTTGGCAACAAAGCTCACTACTCTTATTTTGTGTTAGGTACATCATTATGGTTTCAAGGTCATTGACAATGGTGTAATTTTAAAGAGGCAATGACATATCCCTTTACACACAAAGAATTTAAATTTAAAAACTGGTAATTTCTAATTATACATTTTCTGCAGGCAATAATTAACGAATGATACACGACGTCTTGAAGTCGACTGCCTTGCAGACGCCTGAATATTGTGAAAATGTTGTAGCCGTCCTTGACTCGTGATTCCTTCGTCATTCCTCTGTCAATGATTATGTTTATTGCACATGTTTTAAAGTCAATAATTGCAGCGTGTCACTTCCACAATTTTATATTTTGGATCCTTTGCTTTGTTTTGCATTGTGCAGAAATGTAGATTCCGTTGATGTCCTAAGTAATCGCAAAATAGAAAATAATTTCATTTTTTTGGTCCAGCATGTCTCTTTTTTAATTGTGCATGTATAAACATGTTGCGATTTCTGCAGAGCCCCGTTTTGCTTCGATCTCCCACCAAACGTAATAATTAAAAACCCTGGTACTCGAATCATACGTTGTAATGTTATACTTTGAAAGTTGCCTACTAAAGTATGAATCAGACACATTCGACTACATAAAATCAACGTCTACTGGAAGTCAAACTTTAGTGTCTGCTATAATACTGTCCTCTTTTACGGTTTTTTTCTTGTCGTTTTTTTTTTCTCGAATCTTATTTCCTCCTTTTTCAATAATGAATATAGGCTTCATGCTCCGTTTTTCTTTCTTTCTTTCTGTTTTCTCTCTTTCTTTCTTTTATCATAGCCTTCTCCTCTTCATCTAACTTCTCAAATGTATCGCAAAACGTACACATATCTTATTTTAGCTGATGAAATCCTAGATTTGATTCTGTAGAGAATATTTCATCATGCAGCCAATATTTCTGAGCTTGTTTCCCCTCGTTTTCACACCTTTGTACATAGAGGTTTTGTAATTTTCTTATCGACAGCCCTGTCAAAAGATATTTTCTGTGACTTTTTCTGTAGTGTGAATCAACGGAGGGAACTTATCTGATGTACCCTCTAATATAATATCTATCTTCCTTTTTTATTGCCGTATTTCCCGTTTTCTTTCGTTTTTTGTCATAGCAAACTTCGGACTTCTTTCTCTCTTGTCATTGTGTTAAAAATCGTCTTTCCAATGTTTAATGAAATATTCAATGAAAAATGTTTTGCATACCTTTTTTCTTGTATTTAGTTGACATGTTTTGCATACCCTTTTTCTTGTATTTAGTTGACATGTTTGGATTGAAATCTCTCCGTTCCCTGCGTCTTGATTTGCAATAGTTTGACATATATTTTCCTGTGCATCACGTGAAATATTTGTCTGTGCATTTATACTACCTGATGTTGTGTGGCTGTGGCATTTTCTACACAGTGTTTGTTCACATTTATGTTGACCTCTATATATAATGCTGATTATATTTGTTTAGTCTGATTTAAGGGCATTTATGAGAGATGTGGCTAGCCAAACAGGAGACGTTTACTCATCCTGGGCACCTGCTCACACCTTTAAATTCCAGGGATCCATGAATGTCCACAGTGGTACATTGTTGTTAGTACCATAGTCACGTGACACTAGTAACTTTCGTATTTAATATTGCATTTGCATTTTGGTCGTTTAATTGTTCTACATGGAACTTTTTTGCGACTTCGCGATACACACTCTTCGCCAGCATTCCATTTCCACATTCTGACTTGTTTTCATTGTTTTATGTTTCTATTTTTACATCTAGACCTTGTGGAAACGATCAAATCTGAATTGTCAGGGATCTGAGGACGGCTTACAGACGGTCAGAGCACGGTTTACTTATGTTAATGTCGCCTTACATATTTTTGATTGTAACATATTATTCTATACACTTTTCGTGTGTAATAAAATTTATATGACCTTACTTCTTAAGACACCTGTTGATCCTTGTTCTCTATATGGAGGATTATTTATAAATTTTTAAATGTGTCTCCTTTGGTTGTGCCTGTAAACCGGATAACCACACCAATTGAATGACGTTTTTTTCTTCAATTGACCGTCCTAAGTCAGTATCGTAACCACAGCACAATCAAATATTTTTGTAATGTCGTTTTTAGTGTATATTCTACTATTATCATGTATTGTGTACATGTCCTTGGTGATTCTTGTCATACAGCTCTGTCAGATGTCTGAAGTTTTCTCTTTTAGAATCTTTTTGACTCCGATGGCTCATCAGTCACTATATCCTTGTGACTCAAATCTGTCTCACTGTTATTTGACTGATCCTCAATTTCAACTTTCTTCAATTGTGTGTCATCAAAATTAGCGATCTCTTGAATGTTGTCACATAATTCAAGTCGATGCACATCACTTTGAATACTTTCATTCAATTCGACTTCCACTTCAGTTTCAAAAAGGTAAATAGTACGTCAATATCAAATGGATAACTTTCGGGTTAGACAATCATGGTAATACTTAGGTCATAAATTCCATCCTCCTGAAACGGATCTTCAGTGGATTCAATTGGAAAAGTGACATGAATATGAACACTGTCTGTGGCCATTTCTTTAACACCTTCTTTTCTCTACCCATTCAAATGTGGAAGTGATCGACGTTGGAAGTGTTTCTCACATGTTTTAGAAAGGGGATGTTTTCACTTTCATTTCAATGTTTTTATCTTTCTGTGTCATGATGAGTTTCGCCATTCTACTAATTAACATACAGTCTTCAGATTCCTCATAACTACTTTCCATGGTTTAATCTTAAATGAAGTATTATCTTCATTGATTTTGTTCTCTTTAAATCTTAATAATAACAGTCTGTACAGGTATTTTAAAATATGTGCAGCCTACATATAACGTATGTAAACTGGACTGTTTTGGCTAAAAACTTAATTTTTATTATGTTTTTATTCTTCCCGCATGATTTAATAACTTTTCATGCAGTGTTTTCCTCACAATCTTAATATTCTGTAACTGAAATATGTAATGGAAATTAAAAGGTCGTATCTGGTAGAAGGAGAAATATTTCAATGTAATTTCACCTTCGATGATCAGTTGTGATGATTGTGATTATAGCTATATTCATTTACATCTGTGTAGCAAAATGCATACTATACCTTGCTCAAAGTAGCAAACTAGATACCACAGTGGTTGACATAAACATCAGCATGTTCAACACATGGTCTGGCACAAGAATTTGCTTTACTGCTTTTGTGTGTATCATCATTGCAAA
Organism: Pteria penguin; assembly: GCA_035048485.1. Lineage (NCBI taxonomy): Eukaryota > Metazoa > Mollusca > Bivalvia > Pterioida > Pteriidae > Pteria > Pteria penguin. The sequence goes on from CM068584.1 coordinate 27,669,062, forward strand.
ATGACAACCAAATTATGCACAAAAGACCATTTCATTTTATACAATGACATTTGTGGTTTATATTCAAAGTTATATACTTATCAAAGTATATTCAAAGTATTAAACGTATAAAACCCCATTGCTGGTGTGCATTATTAATTTCATTAAATTGCAAAACAATACTTAGTCACAAGATCGTATGTAATAAACACGACATAGTGGCAGATACGCCATTTTTCACAAATTATGTTTACAATGTTGTTATGAATAAGGTTTTCAGTGGTACAAACGCCCTTATATAATTTACAATTATATTTTAATGCAGATATTGCATCCTTCTGATTTTGCACAAGTAGGTGTATAATGGATAGATGATCTCAAATTCTCCCCATATCTCATTTGAGCCACCACTTCTGCTTTTATTTTTTTTTTCACTTGGTTTTTTATATGTAGCTATTAACTCCTAAATATAGAAGACACTACCTTGGTGATAAACACGTGACTTCTTCCCAAACATTGAAAAGAAACAGACCAGGCGTTGTCTTTCCACTTCTCCAGGACGTCTGTGAAGGTAAGATACATCAAAATAACATAGACTTTTGTGTTTTATTAACTATGTATATCGTTTATTAATTAATCCAATATTATTATTTTTGTCTTCATATGAAGACATGAAACGCAGGTTAGGGATTAAAACTGCAATATGTCAATATCTAACTTCTCAATGACTACGGGTGGGAATTCATTGAGACACAGTACAGCTGAAGTTCTAATGCTCACTAGCTTTAAGTCTAGCTGTTATATGGTTATATAAACATAAAACAAGGAATGGGAGCCGGCGTAGTTTAATCGTATAGGTGCTATGTTCATGACAGGTGGCTTGCCCTGTTCTTTCTTGGATCGTTTGAATGTTTGTCTCGCTGCCGGCGGTTGGTAGGTTTCTCACTATTTTTCCAGAGAGGCAAAATTTGTATCAAGCAGATGCCCTCCCCATATAAATGCAGTAATCTTGGCGTAAAAGTAAAATCAAACGAATAAATCTAAGGGAATATCCCAGAGCGTGACAAAAGCGATATCAGGAGAGTACCCATCTTGAAGAAAATTACAGAAGCGTTGAATACACTTTAAGCTTCATAACTTGTAGATAGAAGCTTTTATATTATTTATTTACTTCTTAAGAAATTTGGTATTGTGTTCACTTGTTTAAAGAGAGAGGGAGAATTTTTAAACTTATGCATAATACTGAAGAATTTCAGATTTCGTCATTTTATATCATTTTTTCAAAATTTACCCTGGCTTAGCGTCTCATCGATGCCTTCGGCTCCAGTTAAGCTTGTGCCCCCTTTCTAAGGCATTTACAATTCTTCACTCCGGAATGTCAGACAAAAATATCGCATTATGCATGAAAATTTCTTGGTACATTATAAGATAACATAATATTATTATGAATTTTAGGAAATCTAGGAATTTCATCATTTCATCATTATACAGATATACATGTACATATGCTGAATAGTACGATATGATAGGGTACATTATGCAGATATACATGCATGTGTAGAGAATAATATAACATACCAGTGTATATCATTATGCAGATATACATGCATATATAATGAATAATATAACATGTATGATATATCACAGATATATAGATAATAGATAAACATGGGTATATATCATTACACAGATATGCATGTATGCATCATAAATAATGCAATATACTAGTGCATATCAATATGCATATATCCATGTTTGTATGATGAATACTACAATAATTGAAACTGAACACTTTGCAACGGACCCACCCAAAGCTGTGTAGGATCTTTTACGTGTAACGGCTACCAAGAAACGGCAAATTGGGGTTTTTTTCTGTGTGAACCTAAAGACAGGACACCAAAGCCCACAGCTGGAATCAAACCCGGGACTTCTTTTGTACTTTACGAGCTGAATACGTCGTCCACTGAGCTAACTGGGTCCAGATGATATAATAGTTATGTACGTATTGTCAAGAGATATAAGATTACATTTATACTGCGTAATTCAGCATCACATGCAATATCATATTCACTGTTCGAGCTAGGATGTAAATAAAGTCTATCTACTTTTGAAAATATGTTCTTTCTTTTTTCTAAAAACAAATTAACAATAATAATAATAATAATAATAATAATAACTAGAAACGAGCTCGTTGCTAAAGCAACGAGTAGGTTTCACAAGTTAAAGTCGAAGCAGCGAAGCTGAGATCTCCTACTCTAATACAAAATTCTTTTTCACGATCCAGATATCTGATCTTTAGTGATGGTATCCACATTGCGCAATCTACTTGCAGAAATTGTAGGTAACGGCGACTTACATTATACACATTATACTGAAGTCTACATCGCACAATATCGACTACTCTTGACCATATATTTGAAACAAGAAACATGTAGGACAATCACACTTAGTACAATCTGCACGTGTAACCTAGATCTTCAGTCCTTACTGCCCGCTTTATGTTGTTTATTTATTAACTTACGCAAGGTATTTCGCGTGTACAGATGTTTGACCTTGAATCGCTTCTCTGCTGGAATAAACAATTCTCCTCGCGATGAACTTACGCAAGTTATTTCGCGTGTACAGATGTTTGACCTTGAATCGCCACTCTGCTGGAATAAACAATTCTCCTCGCGATGGCCTTTAGTAATGCCGCTTTCCCCAATATACAAAAGAAAGACTTGACAATGTCTCGTATTCCACAGGTAAAGCACTGTAACTGGCGATTAATTCACACACGTTTGAAGTCCTGTATAACAGCGGCGCAGTGCGAGGTATTAAGCAAGGCAAATTCACCGCGCTTCTCTAATGTGTAATGCCGACGCTCGGAGAAGATTTCTTTATAGCCTTGTTCAGCAGTAGCTCGTAGAATGTAAATTTGCTTTTTTTTTTTCTTTTTTTTTTTTTTTTTTGTTTTTTTTTTTGGGGGGGGGGGGTTGGTTTTTTTATTTTTTGGTTTTTTTTTTTGTTTAAGAATTCGAATGCATAATACTTTCTCAAACTCTATTTTATAGAAAGCACTTTAAATCGCGATTGAATTAATCGCGAGTTACTGCGCCTTGTCCATGGAAGAAGTCCTATATCACAGCGGTGTCGTGCAAGGTATTAAGCAAGGCAAATTGACCGCGCTTCTGAAGATATGTTTATTGCGTTGTTCATCAGTAGAGTGCCCAAAATTTGATTTTTGTTTAAGAAATCGAAATCAAAATGCTTTCTCAAACTCTTGTTTTTATAATTTGTTCATACGACGAATAAAAAATACTTGAAAGTTACGCAAGTAAGATATTTTTATAAAAAAAAATCTTTAAATTGCTCACTTTCAAATACCGGGAAACATGTTTCATAGTAAAATCGTTACGGAAAATCGTTTCGTAATGTTTTGGAAACTAAAAGACTAAAAATAAGACAGTTTTGAACATTACGTAATTTTTAAAAAACTTTAAATTGAAATAGAGGCCAAACTAAAAGAGATAGATAATATCGGCCGATGAAAGTTCTAAAGATATGAACCTAGAGAACATAACAGTGAAAATTTGAGAGATCTACCATTAAAACTAAAAGCTACATACGCGAAAATCGACAAATATTAAATCTTACGTAATTCTCTTAAAACGTCGTATATTTCGAAAAATTTTTTCATTAAACGGGAGTATGTGTCTGTGAGAATGAATAGCCGAAAGATGAAATTTCAAAGTAAAGAGTCGGTAGATACCCTCATTCCCTATCATGCTACCAATTTTCACATCTCTACCTTCTTTAATAAGCGAGCTTTAGCTGAAACCATTTCATTAAACATTAATGAACTTTATGTGACGTTGAAAGCATCACTTTAAAGGGGGTTGTCGTGTTTAAACCTAAATAACTCGAAAACGGTAAGAGTTAGCGAAAATTTGATGGCAATGTTATGCATACAAATTTTCGCGCAGAATCGATTGCAACAATCCCCGATTCGATAAGAGGAAAATTAATGGAGTTATGACGTCATTTACAAAGTATGACGTCATTTTCAGGAATTTGGTACCATGCCAATTCCCTTTTGTCAGTCGGTAGATATTTGCATTCTCTTTTATGCTACCAAATTTCATACCTCTAGCTTTATCAATAAGCGAGACACAGGTACCTGAAGTTTTAAATTGTATTTTCAGGAAAGGCCAAACACTGTACTTTGACCGCAAATATCTCGAAAACGGTAAGAGATATCGAAATTCTGTTGCTGGTACTTACCATTTTACTTTTTCACGCAGAATCGATTCCAACCGTCCCCGCCTCGATCCGATGAAAAATAAGGGAGATAGGACGTCATTTACAAAGTATGACGTCATTTTCAGGAATTTGGTACCATGCCAATTCCCTTTTGTCAGTCGGTAGATATTTGCATTCTCTTTTATGCTACCAAATTTCATACCTCTAGCTTTATCAATAAGCGAGACACAGGTACCTGAAGTTTTAAATTGTATTTTCAGGAAAGGCCAAACACTGAACTTTGACCGCAAATATCTCGAAAACGGTAAGAGATATCGAAAATCTGAGACCAGACCTTTTTCCTTTAACTACTTTTTCACGCAGAATCGATTGCAACAATCCCCGATTCGATACGATGAAAAATAAGGGAGTTATGACGTCATTTAGAAAAGTATGACGTCATTTTCAGGAATTTGGCACCTTGCCAATTCCCTTTTGTCAGTCGGTAGATATTTGCATTCTCTTTTATGCTACCAAATTTCATACCTCTAGCTTTATCAATAAGCGAGACACAGGTACCTGAAGTTTTAAATTGTATTTTCAGGAAAGGCCAAACACTGAACTTTGACCGCAAATATCTCGAAAACGGTAAGAGATATCGAAATTCTGTTGCGGTACTTACCAATTTTACTTTTTCACGCAGAATCGATTCCAACCGTCCCCGCCTCGATCCGATGAGAAATAAGGGAGATATGACGTCATTTACAAAGTATGACGTCATTTTCAGGAATTTGGCTCCATGCCAAATTCCTCTTGTCAGTCGGTAGATATTCTCAATCTCTATCATGCTACCAAATTTCACACCTCTATCTTCCTCAATAAGCGAGCTATAGGCGAAAACATTTCATGAATAATTAATGAGTGTTGATGACGTCACAAACATCACTTTAAAGGGGGTTGTCGTGTTCAAACGCAAATAACTCGAGAACCGTAAGAGTTAGCGAAAATCTGAGAACACTTTACTGGTAGGTATTTGAACGCTCTATCGAATGGAAGAAACCCGATCAAAATCCGACTGCAAATAAAGTCGCTAGACCTTGCCAAAGATTTGATTCGAAAATTTTCAATAATTTCAAAAATATTGGCAGCATGCCATTTTCATTCTAGAGGTAGATTAAGAATGTGGAACATGTTTAGATATAAAATTTCATGCCGATATCTCATTTAATAAGAGAGATATTAACGTATGAATATTTAATTAGCTTTGATGACGTCATAGCGAATTTTCCCACGCTCATTGTGACTTTATTTATGGTCCGATTTCAAAAATTTTTCATATTCCAAATCAGACCATTAAAATCTTTCATCCTACTGTCTAAAATCTAAGATTGAAATATTTTTTTTGAAATGAAAACAATCGGGTCAAGGTCAACTTTTTCGGGGTAGAGCTACGAAATTGACGCAGTGACATAAAATCTTGCATCTCCTTTTCTGAATCGAATGCTGAAAATTTCATTCCAATCGGACAAATAATAAGGAAGATATAGCGATTCAAAATTTTGGCGTCGTAGGTGGCGCTGCGCGCTTATAAGCGGTAATTTAGAAAATTAAAAAAATCAAATCTTGAAAATTTAATTTCGAATCGAACACTGAAAACAGAATAGTAATATCTTTAATAATGAGTGATTTCTGAGCGGTCACAAAAAAAAAAACGGATGAAGAATAATAATAATAATAATAATAAGAAAAGACAGTAGAATAATAAAAGGTTTCACAAGTGAAACTTGTGAAACCTAACTAGAAACGAGCTCGTTGCTAAAGCAACGAGTAGGTTTCACAAGTTAAAGTCGAAGCAACGAAGCTGGGATCTCCTACTCTAATACACAATTCTTTTTCACGATCCAGATATCTGATCTTTAGTGATGGTATCCACATTGCGCAATCTACTTGCAGAAATTGTAAATAACAGCGACTTAGATTATATACATTGTACTGAAGCCTACATCGCACAATATCGACTACTCTTGACCATATATTTGAAACAAGAAACATGTAGGACAGTCACACTTAGTACAATCTGCACGTGTAACCTAGATCTCCAGTCCTTACTCCCCGCTTTATGATGTTTATTTATTAACTTACGCAAGGTATTTCGCGTGTACAGATGTTTGACCTTGAATCGCCACTCTGCTGGAATAAACAATTCTCCTCGCGATGGCCGTTAATAATGCCGCTTTCCGCAATATACAAAACAAAGACTTGACAATGCCTCGTATTCCACAGGTAAGCACTGTAACTCGCGATTAATTCACACACGTTTGAAGTCCTGTATAACAGCGGCTTGACCATATATTTGAAACAAGAAACATGTAGGACAGTCACACTTAGTACAATCTGCACGTGTAACCTAGATCTCCAGTCCTTACACCCGCTTTATGTTGTTTATTTGTTAACTTACGCAAGGTATTTCGCGTGTACAGATGTTTGACCTTGAATCGCCACTCTGCTGCAATAAACAATTCTCCTCGCGATGGCCTTTAGTAATGCCGCTTTCCCCAATACACAAAACAAAGACTTGACAATGTCTCGTATTCCACAGGTAAGCACTGTAACTCGCGATTAATTCACACACGTTTGAAGTCCTGTATAACAGCGGCGCTGTGCGAGGTATTAAGCAAGGCAAATTCACCGCGCTTCTCTAATGTGTAATGCCGACGCTCGGAGAAGATTTCTTTATAGCCTTGTTCAGCAGTAGCTCGTAGAATGCAATCATTGGTTTTTTTTTTTTTTTTTGTTTCTTTTTGTTTGTCTGTTTTTGTTTTTGTTTTTTTTTTTGTTTTTTTTTTTGTTTAAGAATTCGAATTCATAATACTTTCTCAAACTTTATTTTATATAAAGCACATTAAATCGCGATTGAATTAATCGCGAGTTACTGCGCCTTGTCCATGGAAGAAGTCCTGTATAACAGCGGTGCCGTGCAAGGTATTAAGCAAGGCAAATTCACAGCGCTTCTGAAGTGTGTTTATTGCGTTGTTCATCGGTTGAGTACCCATAATTTGATATTTGTTTAAGAAATCGAATTCATAATGCTTTCTCAAACTCTTGTTTTTATACTTTGTTCATACGAGGAATAAAACAATACATTAAAAGTTACGCAAGCAAGATATTTTTTTTTAAAAAAACCTTTAAATTGCTCACTTTCAAATACTGAGAAACATGTTTCATAGTAAAATCGTTTACGCAAAATCGTTTCGTAATGTTTTGGAAACTGTAAAGCTAAAAATAAGACAGTTTTGAACATTACGTAATTTTTAAAAAACTTTAAATTGAAATAGAGGTCAAACTAAAAGAGATAGATAATATCGGCCGATAAAAGTTCTAAAGATATGAAACCTAGAGAACATAACAGTGAAAATTTGAGAGATCTACCATTAAAAATAAAAGCTACATACGCGAAAATCGAAAAAATATTAAATCTTACGTAATTCTCTTGAAAAGCCGTATATTTCGAAAAAAAATTTTCATTAAACGGGAGTATGTGTCTGTGAGAATTAATAGCCGAAAGATGAAATTTCAAAGTAAAGCAGCTTTTTAGAAATTGAAAGTGAAAAGTTCGCTAAATACGGCGCGGTATTTCTCGCTTTCTGAGGGTGGCTCTCGATAGCTTTCCCCGATAACCTAGGGAAAACGAAAAATCATAGGAAGTTTATGAAAATTAAATTTAAAAGAGTGAACGCATAGGATTTATTTTGGTAGCAATCCGATGTAAAATAAGCGTGTCAGTCGGTAAATATTTTTATTCTGTATCATACTACCAAATTTCACACCACTAGCTTTATAAATAAGCGAAAACACAGCTTCCTGAAGTTGAAAAGTGTATTTTCAGGAATGGTGAAACCATGAATTTCGACGGCAAAATATCTCGAAAACGGTAAGAGATATCGAAATTCTGTTGGTACAACGTTGATGTTAAATTTTCACGCAGAATCGATTCCAACCATCCCCGATTCGATCCGATGATAAATAAGGGAGATATGACGTCATTTACAAAGTATGACGTCATTTTCAGGAATTTGGCTCCATGCCAAATTCCTCTTGTAAGTCGGTAGATATTTTCATTTTCTATCATGCTAACAAATGTCACACCTCTAACTTCCTCAATAAGCGAAACACAGCTTCCTGAATTTGAAAAGTGTGTTTTCAGGAATGGTGAAAACCGTGAACTTTGACCGCAAATATCTCGAAAACGGTAAGAGATATCGAAATTCTGTTGCTGGTACTTACCATTTTACTTTTTCACGCAGAATCGATTCCAACCGTCCCCGCCTCGATCCGATGAAAAATAAGGGAGATATGACGTCATTTACAAAGTATGACGTCATTTTCAGGAATTTGGTACCATGCCAATTCCCTTTTGTCAGTCGGTAGATATTTGCATTCTCTTTTATGCTACCAAATTTCATACCTCTAGCTTTATCAATAAGCGAGACACAGGTACCTGAAGTTTTAAATTGTATTTTCAGGAAAGGCCAAACACTGAACTTTGACCGCAAATATCTCGAAAAAACGGTAAGAGATATCGAAAATCTGAGACCAGACCTTTCACCTTTAACTACTTTTTCACGCAGAATCGATTGCAACAATCCCCGATTCGATACGATGAAAAATAAGGGAGTTATGACGTCATTTAGAAAAGTATGACGTCATTTTCAGGAATTTGGCACCTTGCCAATTCCCTTTTGTCAGTCGGTAGATATTTGCATTCTCTTTTATGCTACCAAATTTCATACCTCTAGCTTTATCAATAAGCGAGACACAGGTACCTGAAGTTTTAAATTGTATTTTCAGGAAAGGCCAAACACTGAACTTTGACCGCAAATATCTCGAAAACGGTAAGAGATATCGAAATTCTGTTGCTGGTATTTACCATTTTACTTTTTCACGCAGAATCGATTCCAACCGTCCCCGCCTCGATCCGATGAAAAATAAGGGAGATATGACGTCATTTACAAAGTATGACGTCATTTTCAGGAATTTGGCTCCATGCCAAATTCCTCTTGTCAGTCGGTAGATATTCTCAATCTCTATCATGCTACCAAATTTCACACCTCTATCTTCCTCAATAAGCGAGCTATAGGCGAAAACATTTCATGAATAATTAATGAGTGTTGATGACGTCACAAACATCACTTTAAAGGGGGTTGTCGTGTTCAAACGCAAATAACTCGAGAACCGTAAGAGTTAGCGAAAAATCTGAGAACACTTTACTGGTAGGTATTTGAACGCTCTATCGAATGGAAGAAACCCGATCAAAATCCGACTGCAAATAAAGTCGCTAGACCTTGCCAAAGATTTGATTCGAAAATTTTCAATAATTTCAAAAATATTGGCAGCATGCCATTTTCATTCTAGAGGTAGATTAAGAATGTGGAAACATGTTTAGATATAAAATTTCATGCCGATATCTCATTTAATAAGAGAGATATTAACGTATGAATATTTAATTAGCTTTGATGACGTCATAGCGAATTTTCCCACGCTCATTGTGACTTTATTTATGGTCCGATTTCAAAAATTTTTCATATTCCAAATCAGACCATTAAAATCTTTTCATCCTACTGTCTAAAATCTAAGATTGAAATATTTTTTTTGAAATGAAAACAATCGGGTCAAGGTCAACTTTTTCGGGGTAGAGCTACGAAATTGACGCAGTGACATAAAATCTTGCATCTCCTTTTCTGAATCGAATGCTGAAAATTTCATTCCAATCGGACAAATAATAAGGAAGATATAGCGATTCAAAATTTTGGCGTCGTAGGTGGCGCTGCGCGCTTATAAGCGGTAATTTAGAAAATTAAAAAAATCAAATCTTGAAAATTTAATTTCGAATCGAACACTGAAAACAGAATAGTAATATCTTTAATAATGAGTGATTTCTGAGCCGTCACAAAAAAAAAAACGGATGAAGAATAATAATAATAATAATAATAAGAAAAGACAGTAGAATAATAAAAGGTTTCACAAGTGAAACTTGTGAAACCTAACTAGAAACGAGCTCGTTGCTAAAGCAACGAGTAGGTTTCACAAGTTAAAGTCGAAGCAGCGAAGCTAAGATCTCCTACTCTAATACAAAATTCTTTTTCACGATCCAGATATCTGATCTTTAGTGATGGTATCCACATTGCGCAATCTACTTGCAGAAATTGTAGGTAACGGCGACTTACATTATACACATTATACTGAAGCCTACATCGCACAATATCGACTACTCTTGACCATATATTTGAAACAAGAAACATGTAGGACAATCACACTTAGTACAATCTGCACGTGTAACCTAGATCTTCAGTCCTTACTGCCCGCTTTATGTTGTTTATTTATTAACTTACGCAAGGTATTTCGCGTGTACAGATGTTTGACCTTGAATCGCTTCTCTGCTGGAATAAACAATTCTCCTCGCGATGAACTTACGCAAGTTATTTCGCGTGTACAGATGTTTGACCTTGAATCGCCACTCTGCTGGAATAAACAATTCTCCTCGCGATGGCCTTTAGTAATGCCGCTTTCCCCAATATACAAAAGAAAGACTTGACAATGTCTCGTATTCCACAGGTAAAGCACTGTAACTGGCGATTAATTCACACACGTTTGAAGTCCTGTATAACAGCGGCGCAGTGCGAGGTATTAAGCAAGGCAAATTCACCGCGCTTCTCTAATGTGTAATGCCGACGCTCGGAGAAGATTTCTTTATAGCCTTGTTCAGCAGTAGCTCGTAGAATGTAAATTTGCTTTTTTTTTTCTTTTTTTTTTTTTTTGTTTTTTTTTTGGGGGGGGGGGGGGGTTTTTTTTTTGTTTTTTTTTTTTGTTTAAGAATTCGAATGCATAATACTTTCTCAAACTCTATTTTATAGAATGCACTTTAAATCGCGATTGAATTAATCGCGAGTTACTGCGCCTTGTCCATGGAAGAAGTCCTATATCACAGCGGTGTCGTGCAAGGTATTAAGCAAGGCAAATTGACCGCGCTTCTGAAGATATGTTTTATTGCGTTGTTCATCAGTAGAGTGCCCAAAATTTGATTTTTGTTTAAGAAATCGAAATCAAAAATGCTTTCTCAAACTCTTGTTTTTATAATTTGTTCATACGACGAATAAAAAATACTTGAAAGTTACGCAAGTAAGATATTTTTATAAAAAAATCTTTAAATTGCTCACTTTCAAATACCGGGAAACATGTTTCATAGAAAAATCGGAATCGGAATCGGAAAATCGTTTCGTAATGTTTTGGAAACTAAAAGACTAAAAATAAGACAGTTTTGAACATTACGTAATTTTTAAAAAACTTTAAATTGAAATAGAGGCCAAACTAAAAGAGATAGATAATATCGGCCGATGAAAGTTCTAAAGATATGAACCTAGAGAACATAACAGTGAAAATTTGAGGGATCTACCATTAAAACTAAAAGCTACATACGCGAAAATCGAAAAAATATTAAATCTTACGTAATTCTCTTAAAACGTCGTATATTTCGAAAAATTTTTTCATTAAACGGGAGTATGTGTCTGTGAGAATGAATAGCCGAAAGATGAAATTTCAAAGTAAAGAGTCGGTAGATACCCTCATTCCCTATCATGCTACCAATTTTCACATCTCTACCTTCTTTAATAAGCGAGCTTTAGCTGAAACCATTTCATTAAACATTAATGAACTTTATGTGACGTTGAAAGCATCACTTTAAAGGGGGTTGTCGTGTTTAAACCTAAATAACTCGAAAACGGTAAGAGTTAGCGAAAATTTGATGGCAATGTTATGCATATAAATTTTCGCGCAGAATCGATTGCAACAATCCCCGATTCGATAAGATGAAAATTAATGGAGTTATGACGTCATTTACAAAGTATGACGTCATTTTCAGGAATTTGGTACCATGCCAATTCCCTTTTGTCAGTCGGTAGATATTTGCATTCTCTTTTATGCTACCAAATTTCATACCTCTAGCTTTATCAATAAGCGAGACACAGGTACCTGAAGTTTTAAATTGTATTTTCAGGAAAGGCCAAACACTGAACTTTGACCGCAAATATCTCGAAAACGGTAAGAGATATCGAAAATCTGAGACCAGACCTTTTTCCTTTAACTACTTTTTCACGCAGAATCGATTGCAACAATCCCCGATTCGATAAGATGAAAAATAAGGGAGATATGACGTCATTTAGAAAAGTATGACGTCATTTTCAGGAATTTGGCACCTTGCCAATTCCCTTTTGTCAGTCGGTAGATATTTGCATTCTCTTTTATGCTACCAAATTTCATACCTCTAGCTTTATCAATAAGCGAGACACAGGTACCTGAAGTTTTAAATTGTATTTTCAGGAAAGGCCAAACACTGAACTTTGACCGCAAATATCTCGAAAACGGTAAGAGATATCGAAAATCTGAGACCAGACCTTTTTCCTTTAACTACTTTTTCACGCAGAATCGATTGCAACAATCCCCGATTCGATACGATGAAAAATAAGGGAGTTATGACGTCATTTAGAAAAGTATGACGTCATTTTCAGGAATTTGGCACCTTGCCAATTCCCTTTTGTCAGTCGGTAGATATTTGCATTCTCTTTTATGCTACCAAATTTCATACCTCTAGCTTTATCAATAAGCGAGACACAGGTACCTGAAGTTTTAAATTGTATTTTCAGGAAAGGCCAAACACTGAACTTTGACCGCAAATATCTCGAAAACGGTAAGAGATATCGAAATTCTGTTGCTGGTATTTACCATTTTACTTTTTCACGCAGAATCGATTCCAACCGTCCCCGCCTCGATCCGATGAAAAATAAGGGAGATATGACGTCATTTACAAAGTATGACGTCATTTTCAGGAATTTGGCTCCATGCCAAATTCCTCTTGTCAGTCGGTAGATATTCTCAATCTCTATCATGCTACCAAATTTCACACCTCTATCTTCCTCAATAAGCGAGCTATAGGCGAAAACATTTCATGAATAATTAATGAGTGTTGATGACGTCACAAACATCACTTTAAAGGGGGTTGTCGTGTTCAAACGCAAATAACTCGAGAACCGTAAGAGTTAGCGAAAATCTGAGAACACTTTACTGGTAGGTATTTGAACGCTCTATCGAATGGAAGAAACCCGATCAAAATCCGACAGCAAATAAAGTCGCTAGACCTTGCCAAAGATTTGATTCGAAAATTTTCAATAATTTCAAAAATATTGGCAGCATGCCATTTTCATTCTAGAGGTAGATTAAGAATGTGGAAACATGTTTAGATATAAAATTTCATGCCGATATCTCATTTAATAAGAGAGATATTAACGTATGAATATTTAATTAGCTTTGATGACGTCATAGCGAATTTTCCCACGCTCATTGTGACTTTATTTATGGTCCGATTTCAAAAATTTTTCATATTCCAAATCAGACCATTAAAATCTTTCATCCTACTGTCTAAAATCTAAGATTGAAATTTTTTTTTTGAAATGAAAACAATCGGGTCAAGGTCAACTTTTTCGGGGTAGAGCTACGAAATTGACGCAGTAACATAAAATCTTGCATCTCCTTTTCTGAATCGAATGCTGAAAATTTCATTCCAATCGGACAAATAATAAGGAAGATATAGCGATTCAAAATTTTGGCGTCGTAGGTGGCGCTGCGCGCTTATAAGCGGTAATTTAGAAAATTGAAAAAATCAAATCTTGAAAATTTAATTTCGAATCGAACACTGAAAACAGAATAGTAATATCTTTAATAATGAGTGATTTCTGAGCCGTCACAAAAAAAAAAACGGATGAAGAATAATAATAATAAACTAGAGACGAGCTCGTTGCTAAAGCAACGAGAAGGTTTCACAAGCTAAAGTTAAAGCAGTGAGATTAAACAAGAGTTTTGTAGCGGAACTTGAATTTAATACTGGAAGCAAAGAGCTTTAAAGCTAAATATTAAGAGAGAAAAAACAGAAAGGAGTCAGTATCAAAACCGCTGAAGTTTACGTTTAGGGTCGAAACCAACGCAGATCAGGAGTAAAAATAAGTAATAATAGGGATGTGTGTGCGGATGCGCTTGTGGGCGGGGAGGGGTGGAGATGGTTTGAAAACGTTTCCATCGGATGACGGAGTGCCCTTAAAGTGGTAAGTTGTGACGGGTACAAAAGTGTAGGCTTTGGCAAGGTTCTATATTAAGAGTGTACTTGTTCATTATGTCCTGTATTGAAATTCCGCTTTATTTATTTTTTAGAGTTTTTTTCCCTCAATCTATATTTTCTCAATTTAAATATAAATAAAAAGGAACAAAGAATAAGCAATAATTACTAACGGCATGGAAACTTGGGCAAGGCGGGGTAGAAACATGAGTATGTTTCGAACCACGAGGGATCTGGAAGCTGTGCAGGTTCCAAGCGGATCAAGGACAGCGTCTTGACACGGGTATCAGGGAGGCGGAGGATAAAGCGTCCCCTTCTCAAAGGAAAAATATTCTAAACGTTTAAATCATAAAAATTTTGCAACAAAACAAAAGCAGGATTCTGTATAATTATATATGCAATCTAGAATAATATACAACTAACCTATTCTTTCTCTGACGGCATATGTGAGAGCTCGGAAGGGGTATAGATTAAATTATGCAAGAGGCTTGACTTGCCCAACTTTCAGTTTGTTTGAAAGGTAGACTATTTTAGAAAGCCTAGTCTGATATTTCGCTTTTTGTCACTGTATTCTTTTAGACTTGCTAAGTTTCTCTATTTTATTTCAGTAATTGTCACGCATGAAAGAGAGAGGGGTTGAATTTAAAGGGAGTAAGAGGAATATTGCTCAAAATCTCTAAAGATATTTTGTATTGAATGAAATGAAACAAAAATATATTAATAATAACAACAGAAGTATATGAGCAAATCTTGATTCCTTTTAACCTCTACGGTTTCGCGGTATTAAAAGTATTAGGAAAGAGCAATGGATATGGAATAATTATCAACGAAAACATATCATGGAGACTAGAGCAAATCTAGCTGGGATCGTGAGTATTTACAAAGACACGAGGGGTTGGGAGCCCCGCAGAATAACATATCATGGGGACTTGCGTAAATGTAGCTGGGGTCGTGAGTATTTACCAAAAGACGAGGGATTCGGAGCCGCACAGGTTCCCAGTGGGGTCTTGGCGCTGCGCAGGTTCCCCGCGAATCTATCATCATCTATTGTCATATCGTACTTGTTGTTAGAATTTTTTGGAACGGGAAATTAGAAAATTCTGTTCTCTTATACAAAGACCGAATCTCGTTCAGGTGCTGACATAGGTAAGAGGAATAATAATAATCTTCAACTCCCCAACCCTCTCAAACATTACATCAGCCTATATATCTACGTTATTCAAAGACCGCTTAAATGATTTATATTTGTTAACCATTGTTTTCAAAACGGGGGAATAATTTATGTATTTTTCTCATCACACTTTAAACATTGAATACTGCGAGTGTATCGTGTCTGTTGTTAAATCCGAGTAAGCCCTGTATATGATGGCAAAACCCTAACTACTCCACATACTTGGCCTTAGATAACTCCTGTTAGAATTAACAATTCCGTGGATCGCGATTTCTCGCAGAGCTATTACACCAGGTGGTATAACATATCAGCTGGCCAAACAGCCGCGAGTAGAAAGAATCAAGAGTTGTCGCTCTTTGTCTTGTCCGCTTATCAAAACAGTTAGTGACATTATTTATATTCCGATTGCTCATGCCAAATTCCATTTGTCAGTCCGTAGATACCCTCATTCCCTATCATGCTACCAATTTTCACATCTCTCCCTTCCTTAATAAGCGAGCTTTAGCTGAAACCATTTCATTAAACATTAATGAACTTTATGTGACGTTGAAAGCATCACTTTAAAGGGGGTTGTCGTGTTTAAACCTAAATAACTCGAAAACGGTAAGAGTTAGCGAAAATTTGATGGCAATGTTATGCATATAAATTTTCGCGCAGAATCGATTGCAACAATCCCCGATTCGATAAGATGAAAATTAATGGAGTTATGACGTCATTTACAAAGTATGACGTCATTTTCAGGAATTTGGTACCATGCCAATTCCCTTTTGTCAGTCGGTAGATATTTGCATTCTCTTTTATGCTACCAAATTTCATACCTCTAGCTTTATCAATAAGCGAGACACAGGTACCTGAAGTTTTAAATTGTATTTTCAGGAAAGGCCAAACACTGAACTTTGACCGCAAATATCTCGAAAACGGTAAGAGATATCGAAAATCTGAGACCAGACCTTTCTCCTTTAACTACTTTTTCACGCAGAATCGATTGCAACAATCCCCGATTCGATACGATGAAAAATAAGGGAGTTATGACGTCATTTAGAAAAGTATGACGTCATTTTCAGGAATTTGGCACTTTGCCAAATTCCTTTTGTCAGTTGGTAGATATTCTTATTCCCTATCATGCTACAAAATTTCACACCTTTAGCTTCCTCAATAAGCGAGCTATAGGGGAAACCATTTCATGAATAATTAATGAGCTTAAGTCACGTGACAAACATCGCTTTAAAGGGGGGTTGTCGTCGAAATCAAAATGCTTTCTCAAACTCTTGTTTTTATAATTTGTTCATACGACGAATAAAAAATACTTGAAAGTTACGCAAGTAAGATATTTTTATAAAAAAATCTTTAAATTGCTCACTTTCAAATACCGGGAAACATGTTTCATAGTAAAATCGTTACGGAAAATCGTTTCGTAATGTTTTGGAAACTAAAAGACTAAAAATAAGACAGTTTTGAACATTACGTAATTTTTAAAAAACTTTAAATTGAAATAGAGGCCAAACTAAAAGAGATAGATAATATCGGCCGATGAAAGTTCTAAAGATATGAACCTAGAGAACATAACAGTGAAAATTTGAGAGATCTACCATTAAAACTAAAAGCTACATACGCGAAAATCGAAAAATATTAAATCTTACGTAATTCTCTTAAAACGTCGTATATTTCGAAAATTTTTTTCATTAAACGGGAGTATGTGTCTGTGAGAATGAATAGCCGAAAGATGAAATTTCAAAGTAAAGAGTCGGTAGATACCCTCATTCCCTATCATGCTACCAATTTTCACATCTCTACCTTCTTTAATAAGCGAGCTTTAGCTGAAACCATTTCATTAAACATTAATGAACTTTATGTGACGTTGAAAGCATCACTTTAAAGGGGGTTGTCGTGTTTAAACCTAAATAACTCGAAAACGGTAAGAGTTAGCGAAAATTTGATGGCAATGTTATGCATATAAATTTTCGCGCAGAATCGATTGCAACAATCCCCGATTCGATAAGATGAAAATTAATGGAGTTATGACGTCATTTACAAAGTATGACGTCATTTTCAGGAATTTGGTACCATGCCAATTCCCTTTTGTCAGTCGGTAGATATTTGCATTTTCTTTTATGCTACCAAATTTCATACCTCTAGCTTTATCAATAAGCGAGACACAGGTACCTGAAGTTTTAAATTGTATTTTCAGGAAAGGCCAAACACTGAACTTTGACCGCAAATATCTCGAAAACGGTAAGAGATATCGAAATTCTGTTGCTGGTACTTACCATTTTACTTTTTCACGCAGAATCGATTCCAACCGTCCCCGCCTCGATCCGATGAAAAATAAGGGAGATATGACGTCATTTACAAAGTATGACGTCATTTTCAGGAATTTTGTACCATGCCAATTCCCTTTTGTCAGTCGGTAGATATTTGCATTCTCTTTTATGCTACCAAATTTCATACCTCTAGCTTTATCAATAAGCGAGACACAGGTACCTGAAGTTTTAAATTGTATTTTCAGGAAAGGCCAAACACTGAACTTTGACCGCAAATATCTCGAAAACGGTAAGAGATATCGAAATTCTGTTGCTGGTATTTACCATTTTACTTTTTCACGCAGAATCGATTCCAACCGTCCCCGCCTCGATCCGATGAAAAATAAGGGAGATATGACGTCATTTACAAAGTATGACGTCATTTTCAGGAATTTGGCTCCATGCCAAATTCCTCTTGTCAGTCGGTAGATATTCTCAATCTCTATCATGCTACCAAATTTCACACCTCTATCTTCCTCAATAAGCGAGCTATAGGCGAAAACATTTCATGAATAATTAATGAGTGTTGATGACGTCACAAACATCACTTTAAAGGGGGTTGTCGTGTTCAAACGCAAATAACTCGAGAACCGTAAGAGTTAGCGAAAATCTGAGAACACTTTACTGGTAGGTATTTGAACGCTCTATCGAATGGAAGAAACCCGATCAAAATCCGACTGCAAATAAAGTCGCTAGACCTTGCCAAAGATTTGATTCGAAAATTTTCAATAATTTCAAAAATATTGGCAGCATGCCATTTTCATTCTAGAGGTAGATTAAGAATGTGGAAACATGTTTAGATATAAAATTTCATGCCGATATCTCATTTAATAAGAGAGATATTAACGTATGAATATTTAATTAGCTTTGATGACGTCATAGCGAATTTTCCCACGCTCATTGTGACTTTATTTATGGTCCGATTTCAAAAATTTTTCATATTCCAAATCAGACCATTAAAATCTTTCATCCTACTGTCTAAAATCTAAGATTGAAATATTTTTTTTGAAATGAAAACAATCGGGTCAAGGTCAACTTTTTCGGGGTAGAGCTACGAAATTGACGCAGTGACATAAAATCTTGCATCTCCTTTTCTGAATCGAATGCTGAAAATTTCATTCCAATCGGACAAATAATAAGGAAGATATAGCGATTCAAAATTTTGGCGTCGTAGGTGGCGCTGCGCGCTTATAAGCGGTAATTTAGAAAATTAAAAAAATCAAATCTTGAAAATTTAATTTCGAATCGAACACTGAAAACAGAATAGTAATATCTTTAATAATGAGTGATTTCTGAGCCGTCACAAAAAAAAAACGGATGAAGAATAATAATAATAATAATAATAAGAAAAGACAGTAGAATAATAAAAGGTTTCACAAGTGAAACTTGTGAAACCTAATAAGAAAAGACAGTAGAATAATAAAAGGTTTCACAAGTGAAACTTGTGAAACCTAATAAGAAAAGACAGTAGAATAATAAAAGGTTTCACAAGTGAAACTTGTGAAACCTAATAATAAATAAGAAAAGACAGTAGAATAATAAAAGGTTTCACAAGTGAAACTTGTGAAACCTAATAATAAGAAAAGACAGTAGAATAATAAAAGGTTTCACAAGTGAAACTTGTGAAACCTAATAATTATATATATATATATATATATATATATATATATATATATATATATATATATATATATATATATATATATATATATATATATATATATATATATATATATATATATATATATATAATGAATAAATAATCCGACTAAAGAAACAAAGGCTAAACAAGCAAAAGAGGTATTTAGAAATTTAATAGGAAATATGCGGAATATTCATAAACACAACCCAGATACTTCTATGAATACACGTATTTATTGCGGCATCATTTTCTGATGAACTCTCAAGGTGGCAAACAGTACATTAACAAATTAACAATTAAACAGCGATATAGACAACACATTTTAATACAGCTGTACGGAGTTGCGCTGGGCTTAATGCAGCTATAAAAAACCATTGGGACTAGTTGTCTGTTTTTGTGGGAGAATATGGCTTGTGGAATAAAATGATAAATATGGTGTAACATCAGAGGAAAATTGGTATAAATGACTAAGGGTGAAATGCTTACACGTGTACAAGAGGGTTGTTTCGCTTTTTCGCTTTAAACGTTTAAATAGTAAATGAACAATCATTCTGAGAGTATTGCTAAAGCAATACAAGTCCACAAAGGTCCCCACAGATCTATAAGTGTCTGAGAAGTAGGTCAACCGTCACCAAAGTCGAAGCTGATCTGTAACTCATCATGGGGAAGTTCACTACTGTATTTTCTTAAATTTTTAGCATCGCGTACCATGTATACTAATACCGTTCTAAGTACATGCTTCTCTGGTACATGTACAGCTACAACAGTTGTTACCGTTATCATTTAATGGTTATGACACAATGTTAAATATCTGTTTTTCGTTTGTACGAATGAGTCGAATAATTACATATAAGTTCGAAATTGAGACAGGTCGGTCTCATCTGGGTGTTTCATGTAATTATTGATCGCAGTATCAACTGCGAGAAACTGACCGTGCTTTTGCTCGGTAGTCCAAATGAACTGAAAGTGGAAGACATTTTGCCAGTTATAATGTTATACCCGGTACCCGGAATAGTATCTCATGGGTCGAATTGAACCTGTGGATGACTAAGATTAGTCACACTACCTCCTAGTCGCCAACCCAATTCCAAATCTCTTTTGATAACAGTAATATAAGATTTGTGACCAAAACCAGTTAACATAATACACGTTTCCCTCTCATTAAAGCGCCTATCCTTGGCCTAGATTAAACAATGCACTGGTCATCAATTATGTGTAAATTAACAGAGTAAGATAGCAACGCCTCATCTACTTATAAATTAAAGTCCATTTTCTATCTCTTTCAAACCTAGCAGGCACCACGCCATTACCAGCTCGAAATTCCTTAAATAATGCACTAGGTCTATCTACTCAGTTCAATTCAAGGACTCAATATTTTTGATGTAATGTAAATTAAAGTAAATGTAAATTAATTTAATTAAATACAAATTAAATGCAAGTTAGGGAAACAAATATACATATATATATATATATATATATATATATATATAGAGAGAGAGAGAGAGAGAGAGAGAGAGAGAGAGAGAGAGGGAGGGAGAGAGAGAGAGATGAAGAAACCCATTAGGAGGACAAGAGTCACCTTCTTATTTTTTATAGTACTGTAAAAATGGGTTGTTGATTTCAAAAGTGGCAAGGATAGCTTTAACGTTGATGAGCGGTCTGCACGTCCCAAGGAGGTTACCACAGACGAAAATTTTTATAATCTGCATAGTCTTGTCATTTGTGTCAGAAGGCGAAAACTTCTATTTATAGTCAGGGAATTTGACATACGTTATTTGGCTGTTCAATCAATTTTAAACAACATCTTGGGCATGTCTGAGGTCTCGGCTAGATGAATCCCTAGAATGTTGACTGCAGGTCAAAAGAGAAACATATATTATTGATATTCATGTATTGTATAGCTCCATGGTGACTTCTGCCGCATATTTGAGCCAGTAACTCTTCTTTTTTCTTTGTATCTTTTGTCTCGCTAGCAATGTATGCTTACGGTGATCCAGAGGATTTTATGTGTCGAATTGTCACTCCATTTCACCATTTGGTTTCATCCTGAATCAAAAGAATCAAAGAAACAAAGCACGCAATGGATTCACCTTGGCTCTCACTCTACTGAATATGCAAAAGTGTTTCCTCAACTGAATTTTATGTGTCGAATTGTCACTCAGAATGAAACTTGGGTTTACCATGTTCACCATTTGGTTTCATCCTGAATCAAAATAATCAAAGAAACAAAGCACGCAATGGATTCACCTTGGCTTTCACCCTACTGAATATGCAAAAGTGTTTCCTCAACTGAATTTTATGTGTCGAATTGTCACTCAGAATGAAAATTGTGTTTACCATGTTCACCATTTGGTTTCATCCTGAATCAAAAGAATCAAATCACGCAATGGATTCACCTTGTCTCTCACCCTACTGAATATGCAAAAGTGTTTCCTCAATTGCCTCACAACCTTTATCTTTTTTAACAATCAGGGGGAAATCGTGATTGATTTTCTTGGGGAAGGCTGCCCGATAAATGATACCTGTTATGCAAATGAGTTAAAGAGGCTGCGTCAGGAAAGAGGAAAAGAAAACTAAGCAGTGACATTCTGCTCTTGCAAGAAAATGCACGCGCTCACACCTCCCCAGTTGAATGCAATGGCAGCTGCAACGAAATGTCACTTCCAAATATGTACTCATTCCCATATTCTAGGGATGCAGCCACATTTGACTTCTATCTGGCTACGTGGTAAGAATTTTGGAGGTAGTGACGGTGTCATGATGTATATGAGTGATTTAGAGTCCAGAATGAAGCATTCTGTTTTTATCTTGTCACCTGACCTTGAATATGTTAAACGTGCCTATTAGAGCTCTCATAATTTATATTGTTTTTCTCTGAGAATATGATAACTGCATCATTTAAAACTACCCAGTGTGTTAATTTTTGTGAGTAGGAACGATTTGTAATAGAATTTCAATTATCAAAAGTGATTTTGAGTGCCTTTGATGATGGCTTCATCAGGAAAATTTCTCCGAGGTGAGGACAGGTCAGTCTTATGCTGTAGTGAAGCCAGTGCCACAGGCATGTCGTTTATTCCTACCGACGTGAACACTGCTCTTGTATAACTCTATATATATTATCAAACTAATCGACTAGATCAAAGGTTGTAGATTAAAATAATGAAATTATCGACAAAGATCCATGAAAGATAATGTCCTCTTCAACAAATTTCCGGAAACACCAGATGAAAACCTCAACGTAAAGATACCCGCAGCCATCAAGGAACATTTAGGCGTCGTCGACGTTGAATTCCTGCGCATTCACCCCAATAGCCCGCTTTAGAATGTAAATATGAAACTATGCACCATCACAGGTAAATTTGTCGTCATAGAAAAGACATTCGAAATTCTAAACGCTCAGAAAGCGAAACGCCGTGTCGATATTGAATCACCATTCTATGTGACACCTCAATCGCCTGCGGAAATTGCAGAAAAACCCCCCCCCCCCCTAAAAAACCCCAAAAAAAAAAAAAAAAAAAACAACCCCCCCCCCAAACAAACAAACAAAACAAAACAAAACAAAAGGCTACAAGATCTAAACAAAAGGTACAGATTCCAGAAGGTAGATACTTAAATTTCCCGAGACAGAATGAGCTTTCCCAAAGTAAATAAAGTTCATACCCATACCCCTTAGGAAATCCTTTAAATAGAAAAAAGCTAGAAAGAAACGGTTGACAAAATTAATTGTATATCCGAAACAGGAAATAAGTTTTGTGGCGTAGGAACGAAGATTAACACCACCAACGTAAAGCGAAATTTGTACAGAAAATAGATTTAACACGAAGTTTTGCTGCGTGAAACCATAATATTACGGAGTATAGATTTGTTGATAAAGAACGAAAATAACAAATAGGATTCAATGACGACGGTGAACATGGGCGCATCTTGTTACATGTGACATTGCCGTGGTAGTAACCTGTTTTTACGGTGAACAACACATTGATCCGAAAAGGTTCAAAATAATGGAGGATCAGTAAAGTATAACTTTCGTCTTAAGAAAACACAATTTAAAGACGCATTTGTCGTTGTGAACTTTACATACATCTATAATGCATGAATTCAATATTTCTATACAAATTATAGGCCCTTATTATATTATTAGATCCTCTTTGATAGTCATCATTTTCATTACACATTTTTCAAATTTTATATATGCATGTACTCGCAAACTGCTAGCTGATACATTGGAATATATGTGATTGATTGATTGATTATCCTTTTACATCACTCCACGGTTATTTCACGTATATGGTGGTGGCATCTGCATGATGCATTGCAAAGAAATTTCGACCTTTGCAACCAATCCACTAGAAGCAATGAGGGATCTTTTACGTGCCACGCCTACCGCGAAACGGGACCTCGGACCTATCGGTCACGGGCCAAACCTTTCATCTACTAGGCCACATCGGCTTTGAATATATGTGTATGACTTGATGCTATATAATATATATATATATATATATATATATATATATATATATATATATATATATATATATATATATATATATATATATATATATATATATATATATATATATTTATATACATAACAGACTAGATATATATATATATATATATAGACAGCAGACTTCCGGTGTCGACGCTTTCGGTATTCTTCTGCATCATATTTAAGGTTGGGTTTTTTTGTGTTTTGTTTCTTGTTAACTTCACATATATTCTTTATTTCATCAGCATACTTTTTGGACTATGATCTTTTCAAATTTCATTTGTACCTAGCATTAATGCAGATTTGTTTTATCTGTTAAATCAGATTCCTCCTCGAGAAAAACAATATACTTCTCTCGCTGTACTCTAACTGTTTATTATTGTTTCATGTTTAGAGAACTATTTATTTGATTTTTTATATATTTTGGCCCCTTTTCATGTATACATATGGAACTAAATCTTTTTATCATATATACACATGCATATATTGATTTCAAACACAAATATGTTGGTTGGTTGATTGGTGTTTTACGTCGCTTTCAACAACATTACGGTTAAATCGCGGCATGGAGGCAGGAGGTTACCAACCTCTTAAACATAGTGGCGCAACCCGGGAATCGAACCCAGATCATCGGCGCCGCAAGCCAAGCGCTTAGCCACTACACCAAACCTGCCCCTCGAACACAAATATGAGATTTGATATAACTATACATAGTTTAAATGTTAATGGTACTGGAAAGGATATGAAACGGCACTCATTGTTTTTATGATTAAAAACTGTTGTAAAGATGACGTCATATTTTTACAAGAAACACTCTCCACAATTTCTTATGAACAAAAGTGAATGAATGATTGAGGCTCCGATATTTATTTTTCACATGGCAACTCAGATAGCAAAGGTGTAGCAATTTTACTACATTCTTCTTCTTCTTCTTCTTTGTCGATAGACTTCCTTCATCTGTTCGAGATTTTACCAAGAGTACCTTTCACCAATTCTAAAAGTAAAAACAGTCGAAACGCAAAGGTATATATAAGATAATATCTTTTCGCATGTAATGCTTAACATAATCCTCTAGATAAATGTTCGATATCTCTTCATATATGCACAGATGTATTTTTGATGCACAATTGATTTTCCAAGTTTTGATGAACAATTGATTTTCCTATATCTAATATAAGTTGCAGCTGTTCCGATTCCATTCATGCAGAGTGCTACATTGAACGCCACAGGTTTCACTAATATACGTTGTGAGACCTGAGGGTTCTGAAGATCTGGTGACATTTAGTTCTACATATTGGAGTATAAAGTGAGTCATGTTTTCGCTGTTACGTCCACATAGCAGACAAGTTGAATCAACTTGAAATTTATTGAATACTGCGCGTTTACTTTGTACTATGTTGGTACCTGTCAACATCTTTAGCTTTACGGCCATGCGACTTACTTCGCTTGCACAGGTGGTATTTGTTTGTTCTGTCGGATGTAGAGAACCTGGCGTATAGTCTTCTGCATTTAAATGCGTAAGTGTGGAATATAGGCTTGCCTGCGTTATGACCCTGTCTCTCCAATAATTGTTAGCATGTTTTGTTACTTTAGTGTTCAAAGACTGCTTACCTGCTGTTCTTTCAACTATTTCGAACGCACACGAAAGATTATAATGTACTAAAAGATGTTAAATTGAGATGAACCAACTTTTGCTACATTTATTCTTATTGCTGAGTTGTCGAATTGCTAATCGCTTCTCTATACTACCATTATGTAAACTACACAGGCTATCATAGAATGTTAATACTTCTACGGGAGTAAGTCCTGTTTAATATGAAAGGTGCAGAATAAGCCGTATCAGGTGGAAGTGAAAGTATATGTTTCATTGTCTTTTTGAGCATTGTGTCTAGGGATACATTTCTTCTAACTTGTTATTTGTATCACTAATCCGTAAAGGAGGTCACGTATAACATATACTTTGAGGAGGTGTATACATGTGGTCGGTTCAATTCCATCTGTACAATGCAGGCTAGGAAATTTAAAAATCCAAAAACTAATCCGTAAAGGATGTCACGTATAACATATACTTTGAGGAGGTGTATGCATGTGGCCGGTTCAATTCCATTTGTTCCATGCAGGCTAGGATATTTCAAAATCCAACCAAAAATCTATTTATAGGGCACTCTAGAAATCCAACTGTACAATCTAGTCTGTACTTTTTTTTAATTCCCTACTTTCTCTCCACCTTGTTATATGTAGTACAAAACCCGCTATCAATACAGATCATAACACAATTGGCTTGCAATTTAAATGTGAATAAGATTATGACAGAGGTTCTGGGTTAAAGAAATCCAATACTTCTTTATTTTCTGGCACATTGTTTACGAATAAAGTGAAAGTACATATACGGTGATTAAAACCTAAATACGAAAATCGAACTTACAAAAAATTAAATTGGAAACTATACAATTTGCGCTTAGAGGATATATTGTAAAATATGCCAAATCTAAAGCTATGAAGGAATAAAAAGAGGCACAGAAAAGTAAAACACTGTTTTTAATGATATGAATAATCACAACCATGGATAGATTACAGATATTGAAAGTTAAGTTTGAGGAATCGAATGATTAACAAACTGAAGGAATTATCATTCGCTCTAAAGCTAAATAGCGTGAGGAAGGCGAAAATTCAACAAAAATGAACGGGGAAAGTGCAAGTAAAAATAAATTGATAGAAATGATATTTTAGAATGCTTTAGAAAGTTTTATGAAAAACTTTATACCTATACTCTTGACAATGATGATGATTATGATAACAACGAGTATCTACATTTCTTTTACTAATTCCAATTCTATACCAACTTTAAATGAAAATGAAAAGGCTAGTTATGAAGGTCTTATTTTAAAGAGTGAATGTTTTGATACTTTAAAACGCTTTCGAATAATAAATCGCCAGGAAGTGATGGTTTTCAGGTGGGGTAATATAGTTGTTCTGGAAATTCATTTTCTGACTTAGTGGATGATATTTTAAATGCGGTTTTTCATACTGGTTGTCTGTCCTTTGAGCTAGGTAAAGGTATTTTAACCTTGATTAAAAAAAGATAAAGATAATCGTTATTTAAAAACCTGGCACCCAATTCTTTAATTAAATCTAGATTAAAACTTATTGTCAAAAATTATTGCCAAACGCTTCAAATCCTGTTTACCATCTCTTATTGTCTCGAACCAAACTGGTTACATAAAGGATAGATAAATCGGGGAAAATATAAGAAGTATTAATGATAACGTACAGTATACTAGTTTAAAAATATTCCTTGATTAATTCATTTGGTTGATTCTGAAAAAAGCATTTGACACTGTTGAATGGAAATATATAGATAAGGTTTTACAAATATTTAACACTGGTGATA
The DNA here is from genome assembly GCA_035048485.1 of Pteria penguin. Classification (NCBI taxonomy): domain Eukaryota; kingdom Metazoa; phylum Mollusca; class Bivalvia; order Pterioida; family Pteriidae; genus Pteria; species Pteria penguin. The sequence continues at coordinate 27,696,414 of CM068584.1, forward strand.
GCTTCAGGTCCTGGGTAAAATGTCTATATAAATAGTTCTGTAACTAATAATGTATAAATTTCAGAAGCAAACTTGGTCCAGACAGATTATTTATTTTCTACTTTTGTAGAATAGAATATTTATTTCCTTGATATCTTGGGACAGATTATTTATTTTCTTGACTTTTTGTCGCCAATAAATTCTCGTTAGAATTGCATTGTAATATATGCCATAAAAACACATGTTAGTAAAAAGTAAACTCAACAACTAATATGCAAACACTACTGTAATTGACTTAAGTGTAGAATCTCTGTCAATCTCCATTTATCACTATAGAAGGATGTGTGAGGAAGTGTTGCTGTTTTGGCTTCCTGTCCGAATGATAATTTTTTGTTCAATTTTTTATTTTGAATTACTTTGTACTAAATCATTTTTATGTACAAAAGCATCTCATAAATGTTTTGATATATTTGATATCTTGATATATCATATTTTTTCTTCACTACTTCTGGATTGAATATGAGAAAACTTTGTAGATATTAAGCAAAGATGTTCCTGTACAATTTTACATATTTTAAAAGTTTAAAAGTTTAAAAGAGACTAAAAATTTTTCAATATCATTGTGCTATTTTACCTCTGTCTCGGGTGAACAATTTTGAAATGCACATGATTTAATTTAAACATCGACTGTGCATATATGCTCAGGTGAAAGATGAGGCGAATTCTAAATAATGCCCTTTCTGACCATTCGTTTTAAAATTGAAATATCGATGTGTCTAGCATATAAATGAGGGGCAGACAAGGCAATGGGACGCTTGAAATCTGCAATACCTAGACAATGGAGAAAAGTCATGAAAACATCAAATAAGCTGCATTTTCAAAGAAAGAAATAATACTGTACTTTCCCAATTCTAATTTTGATGGATCCAATGAAGCCATAGATTCATCCCTCATAATAACTTACTTTTTTTTACTCTCAGTATTGTTATATATGTTATCTACAGCTTCTGGTATTAATACCTAGAATTCATTTAGCGGCAGTTGTAAATATATTAACATAGATTTGTGTATAATCAGGTGCAAAGTCATGTTCATACGATTACAGTAGTTTCTTCCTGTTGCAGTTCAAAATGGTGTCTATGAAAATGAACCTGTTTATTCTCCTCACAATGACGTCCTCAGCTCTTTCTGGTAAGTATTGTCAATGTAAATTATTATTATTAGTATTAAATTAAATCCTACGGAAATTTCCGCATTCTGAATTACAACACCAGAACATGCAAAAATAACATAGGATGTGACTTTAAGGTATTCTCCGCTTTCTTATACGCCTGAATTAAAATCGGGCATATTATGCTATACTGCTGTCTTCTTTCCGTCCGTTCCTGGGGAAATAAAAAGCTGACTATGTAAGTAAAAAACGAAGAAGTACCGAAGGGTAAACCATATCTCATAGTCCATTTAATAAAGGGGACAATATCGTGTTTAATGTCATATTCAGACAAATGCGAACCTTAATAAAGGAGTAAGCGTCCCCTGGTTGCATGCAACACCCGTCGCAAAAGTCCTGCAATAACCTTTAAAATTGAGGAGGTAAGTACATAAATATACACGCATGAACATAGATGTATAGATAAAACATAGATAAAAAAACATAGATAAAAATGTATGTGATTATTCTCCATATCAGTAAAACGTACATGACGTCATCAACTGATCACCTGGTATATGAAAGAGTTTACCTTGAAGTTGTTCACCTCTCTTATACTGTTTTGCCAAAAAAACCCCTCAGAACGTACTTTTTTTTACATCTACAGCCTTATGAAAGCCCCAGATTTCAGTTCCATAATTCAGGATGTCGCTAAAATAAGTCTCACACACTGAACATTTAGTAGGACAATTAGCGTAAAAGGGTATAAATGAACTTGAAATTGTAAATACAGATTTTCCACCTTGGTCGGTTATATATTTCTGTGTAGATAAAATTTTTCCATAAAAGTTGAGTAAAATACCTAGATAATTATAGCAGTCAACAAGCTCAAGCTTATTGGGATTGATATTATTGGGATATACGCTGATGATGCCCCCTTGTCATTATTCATTGTGTTAGTTGATCTAGTAGGCGATCCATATGAAATATGGTTTGCAGCACTTGTTAAAGAACTCATGATCAACGTGTCACCCTGAATTGAGCTTACCTCACCATGATGTCATGTGTATTTGATGATTTCCCCCCTTTTCTCTATTATCTCTCCATTTCAAGCCTTACAACATTTTGATGAAGAGAACATCACAATATATAATTACTCTAGATTATTTAAAAGTACTGATAGATATAGTGGTTAATGGATACTATATCAGATAAAAAATATTTATGAACAGAACATGAAACTGTATCGGGATATAGACAAAAATATGTGCAAATAAATATTTTGATTCCAAGCTGTCCGTCATGGAGTGGTAAGGGGTCCATAAAATTTTTAATTATTTTAATTTATTTAATGATAAGGACTGATATTAATTTCGTGTAAGAATTGATATAACTCTTCTCAGATCTTATTACAATAATTGTCTCTATACTCTAACAATTTATTTTTACTTTTTCTCGTATCTTTAAGTGAGATCAATAGCCAATATTGGGGCTTTTCACGGGCCGATTAGAACTCTTAGGAGTTTGTTATAATAGAAAGGCATAATTGTTTCAGACAAATCTGCTGATGACCCATTGGATGAACCATGGAGGAGAGACATAAAATGGGGCACAAGGGTAAATGTTTTTACGAAGACATATGAACTAAGGCAAAGCCTTAAAATGTGAAGCGAAGAGTTGTATGATTTATTTCTAAATCTTAGTTTTAAAAAGCTGAATATACTACATGCATGGCTAACCATTTCACGATATCTGTGGTACTAATTTTTAAGAAAAAGAATCGGTGCGTTTCCCGTATTTGACGCGTTATGACGTCATTATCAGATACTAATTGTGTCTTACTTCATTTTGCAAGAAAGTAAACATTTCCTCCCCCAAAATGTAAGTCCCTCACTTATTGTGAAAGGGTCTATATATAGTTTTCCAATGCATAAATATAATTGGAGTTACATGTATTTCCCTTTCCTGTCATTTTGGAGGTGAAACTGGAGTTTTTGGTCATATTCTAACCAATATTTTAAAATATATTTTAAAAATTCTCTATATTTTCACTCTTGAAAACATTTTAACAGTTTGTTATTTGCGTTTGATTTCGTGTTACCTACATGCGTTCTACAGGCAATTGCTGTTAAGTCGCGTTCAGTATGACTGCTAAGCAAATTAACCAAATGGTAATAATTTCTCCATATGCCCAAAATGCATTATACATACAAAACATATATATCGCTACATATATGAACAATAATTTTGTTAAAACAGGTAACATAAATGGCAAAGCTGGGGGTTTAAATTTTTGCTATGCACAAACTTTTACAACTGTCTATTTACCCTTCATTGCAGTATCCATACTAATTGTGTATTAAGTTCTTAATTCGGAACGAATCCGACATGAAATTCAATTTATAGGTTGATCTATTTCAGTTTCCAATATCTCCAGTTTTAATTTCTGAGCACAGAGATGAAGGTTTCATAATAATTATTCTCGGAAAGACACTCCCCCAAGTCGAGATAGGGCAGTAAATTTCACGCGCACAACACTACATGTATGACGTCGATATAACTTTCAAATGACGAAGATCTACATCTATAAACGTTCAAATCTCACGCGCACTGTAATGACGTCGATATAAGTTTTAAATGACGTAGATCTATATATAAAACCATTATACCGATGACGATGTAAAAACATACAGAGAGGTACGTCTCGTTTTCTAGCAGATATTTTAAGTTTATTAATGTAGATTAGATCACAGTTTTATCGATGCATGAAAGGTCTACATAATGTACAGTTTAAACACGGAGTAAATCAGGCACGTGCAGGTTCCGCACTGAATACAGCGATTTTTGAAGGTCTATTGTATAGAAAGTCAGAGTAAATTCTGGCATTTTTTTTTTCTTTACTTCTTACCATAAAGTGCTCGCTACGCAAGCATGCGTTCGGCATGCTTGCTTTTTTTCACATATAAAAGGCTTGCTACAAGTGACTAATATTTCTTAAAGCTTCCTCCATATTTACTCAAATTCGAATTTACCATACTCTATATAAACAAGAAAATGCGATCCATACAGTTATATAGTTATTTTTTTGAAATGGACAAAAATCGTAAATTAATAGACCTCGGGTTCGAAATCTCGCAGATAAACCATACAGGTATTTCTTATACACAGGAAGAACATGGCTGCATATTTGTCTTCGTGGTCGGATTTTCACTGAGATTGTAAACCTTTTAAATCTATTTGAATAATTAAACATTGTTATCCCTCAGTATATTCATGTATTTGTTTATTTCTTTGTGTTTAAACAGAGCGGGTAATTTACGTTACACCGAGACGCCGGATAGATGCAAAAATGATCCGATTGTGCATTGAAAAGAGCGTGAAATCCGAAAGATACCGGTCCGGATCGGTATCTCCAAACTTGCCTAATGGAAGGTTGCAACGAAAAACAATATATCTGATATATAACCAGGCATTAATGCTGTGAATGCTACAAACATGCAGTACTTTGTTTATATCACAAAAGAGATAATTATATGTCAACAATTCTTTGTAATAATATCTTTTCAGATTTGAAAATTTTACAACACTAATAAAATGTGTCAGTTATTTTCCTTCTTCTTATCAAATAACAAGTTAAAATTGTATCTTACAAAACATATGTCGAATAAACTTTAATACCATAAGAATACATAATGATTTTATTTTACATTATATGTAGTTCATGTATTACTGTAGTTCATGTATTATTTCACTTCACAAAAGTGTAAACATCTCCAGACACATCTTTGAATGAAAATTAAAGAAACAAAAATATTTTTCTTGAAAAAAAAGTTTTTGTAACTACATACTATAGCCCTTACGCACCTATGGTTCTTTCAAACTAATATATTGATCTTGGTACATCAATTAGGGTCAAAGTACGACTGCTTTTCACTTTGTTTCATTTTACGACACGATAACTGACACCCAGTTCTACACCTTAACCACAACCTTCTTTGTGTGCTATGCCATTATATTTAAAAATGCTATCCTCATTATAAATGAATATAATATTACAATCTATTACTGAATATTTATTATGCATCTCATCCATAATCTGACAGTACACATGCTCAATGGGTGTATTAAGAAACTGTGCCATATATACAGATATATTTTATCATTTGAAATTTAGCTGATGCAGGAGTTGAAAGAGTCCATCGATATGTATAAACCACTGCCTGAAGTGAAGATACCTTATATCAGAGTGTTGTTGCTGGGACTAGGTGGCAGAGGAGATCCAAGCTTCTTCAACACAATCAACTCCATATTCCTAGGCAATGTCACTATTCAAGCGTGCAGCGAATGTTCAGAACATAGCTTGGCTACCAAAGTGAGTAAATGGGGTGTTGTTAACAAAGCTTTGTTATATGTGATGTTGCTGATAAGGAGAAGATGGAAGAGAAGGATAAGGAAAAAACAAAGACTATTTGTATATTTGAACCTTTTTTGTATATGATAACTTATGGAATGCCATTACTGAAAAAAATTTAATACTTGTCGATATCACCGTGTAGTCCAAAGAGAGATGCACTATCAAACATACAAGTTCAATACGTGGAAGTTGCGATTTGGAGAGAGATGTCACCTACGAACATATACTTTGACATAGGCTTCGATTTAAATTCTTTCAGCTTAAAGACAGATAGGATAGTATATCACAAATCACGTTAGATAATCATTTTGAGGAACATGACCCAGTCGTCAAAGAATGTTTTCTTCTCCTGTTTCCACATCTTAATCTTTCGGGCGTTCGTTACAGCTCGCTTTCCCAATTCTGCTTTTAGCTTGTTGAACTTTTTACCTACTTCCGATTTTAGTTTAGTGTTATATCAGTTTACTACTTAATGAGATTCCTTTTTATAATGTTGTAGTACCGGGTGAACTCCGTTCGCAATGGGCGAACTGGAAAACTGTTAAACTTTCGGTTGTGTGATATTCGTGGTACACAGGAAGATGTGAGCTCTGATGACATTGGCTACTTGCTGGATGGAAACACACCAGATAGATATTTGGTATATATCATTGTTACATGTATGTCTTTCCAAAGTATCCTACTGTAATATCATATTAATTATGTTCAACATTCATCATTTTCATAAACCAAAGACGATTATGTCTTTATTCATACTTGCTTTCTTTTTGTTCTCTTATATATATATATATATATGTGTGTGTGTGTGTGTGTGTGTGTGTGTGTGTGTGTGTGTGTGTGTGTGTGTGTGTGTGTGTGTGTGTGTGTGTGTGTGTGTGTGTGTGTGTGTGTGTGTGTGTGTGTGTTTGATTGCTGTTTCTGGGTGGTTTTCTTTGGGGATAAGTCCTATTTATATGACAGTTTCTGACATCTACGTAACGATTTCAATGATGAACATCTTGATTTCACAGTTTACCAAACCCGAATCCATATCACCGGAATTTCCAGGGTTTATATCAAGCCCTAAGATAGAGGAGCAGATCCACGTGGTTGCATTTGTTGTTGATGCCAGCACAGTTGATGTCATGCCAAAGAAAGTTTTAGACCATATGAAATCACTCCAAACTCGTATGAACCAGAAAGGTGAGCAAAGGAAAAGGATTAATGAGAAAACATTAGATTATCTAAATGCAGTTGTTTTTCGTTGTCTTATTTATTTTACTGTAATTGTGATTAATGAATGAGTTCTGAAATTGTTTGTTGATGATGGGAGGGATTTTTTTAAGTATTGTCATCACTAATTGCTAATGCATCTGTCCTTAATAAACGTACTTTATATTTCAGATTTATATTTAAAATTTCTATTCCAAAGTACTATTTACAGATCTCTTGTTCTTTTTTTTCATTACAACATTACATGGATAGATATTCATAGCTAGATACCGTTTTTCCTGTCGGAGCAGATTGGTTAAATGATATCGCCACTACTGCTTACCTCCCTATTCTCCCGATACCTCATTTTCAAACGAGGCCCCGTGTCACGGTTTAAGGTCATGAGGGTATTTTGATTTTGGCTATTTTCTTGATTATATTTCCGTCTCTACTCTCATTCCCACTTTCACTTTTATATTTCTCTGTTGCAGAAATACCCCAAGTTGCTTTACTGACAAAGATAGACAAGGTGTGTGAACCTCTCAAGAACGACATCTCCAAAGTGTTTTACATGCCAGTCATCAAGAAGTATGTGGACAAAGTCTCAAAGATGACGGGACTCCCCAAGGTTCTTGTTTTTCCAATGAAGAACTACGAGACTGGGATGGAGTTTGATGAAAATGTCAACATCCTGGCACTTCAGACCTTGCAGTATATTCTTGATGAAGCAGACGGCCATCTTTATAATTTTCTTGACAAAGCCTAACTACGACTAACTCTACTTTTTTCTAAATACCCTAGATAATATGTACATCTGCTAGAAATTCATGCTTATTATGTATCTTTTTTTCATTTCTGATCATCAAAGAGTTTTGTTAATTGCTTATAAGAACTTCCAGGAAATCAGTTCTCAATAATATTGAGTTCCATTTGTAGACCTCTTGGTAAAAAAAATCCGTTCCTTTTTTTTTTTTTTATTTCTCTTGTATTAAATCTTTCCATGCTATTTTCATGGAAGTGATAACATATTGCCACATCTGAATTTCTTTTGGTAATATGAAGTACATCTGAACAAGAGAGACTGATGATTACTTTAGTAGATAGTTGGCTGTATTGTACGTATCAGGTGAAACGTTATCGAAATTGGGGAGGGGGTAACCCAACAACTGCCATAGTAAACATACTCTCATCATAATCAATCCCTGCCATTTTATTTTGTATTGTAAAAATCTTTAAATCTTTAAATTATTTATCCAAATGTTGAGATGATCAATGATCTTTAATTATATGTAACATTGCAAATAGAGAAGTAACTGGTGTCTATGGTAATAACAACAGTGTAACACAGTGAACATACACGGACGCCTGGAATTCGGAGGTAAGACAAGGTGCCCAGGGGAGTGAGCGTCTCTTGTTTTGTAGCCACACCCGCCACGAAAGTCCTTATATTGGGACGAAACAAATATGAATATGAACTAACATTTTGGAAAAAGTGCTACCTCCGTATAACATCAATAAATAGGTATAATGACAGTTAAGGCAAACCCTCCGCGCGGAACTTAAGTGTTATTTCCGGTTTTCTCTCGGACTTGCTTTGTAAATGAGATAACATCTAAATTTTTGCAATTTTAGGCCATTTTTTTATTCAATTTCTTCTGCAGAGCTGAAAAAATCTGGCGATGATTCAATTTTTCTTCATGCATTACTTTTCTAACCGTCCGGTACTATCCAGATATGCTGAATCTGAGAGATTTGTTGAACTTTTCAAGGATGTATATAATATCTTGCAAAACAGAGTAAGTTTTATGAGCATGGATTGTCAATACAAGTAGTGATATTGTACAAAAACAAATAATCTCGAAGAAAGGTCATACTACTGCCCTCCATAGCAATAGGTGATGACAGATATCATTGTGAAACTGTTAAGCGTGTGTAGGACTACCCCGTCTTTTATGTTCAAAAGACAAAAGCATTACAAGAGCAGTGTAACTTTTAAAACATAAATGATTCTATGGATTTCATAATGATCAAGGGTAAGATGCTATACCTTACGAGATATTTTATCAGTGCTAATCAATGATAAACTTCATTTCACTATTACTTAAGAATTCTCCTTCCGTATTGAAATCAGTAACTCCTTGTTTCCTTGCATTTGTATCAACTATATTTTAATTGCAATTTAAACATTTGCTTCTTGAACTAGTACTGAAAGCCCTGGCTTTCAGTACTAGTAGTACTTTCATTTCGACTTCCAATTTCATCATTTTGCGATTTCTTTTTGCCTTTTTAAAATACGTCTGAGACTTCTGCATTATCGTCTATGACCATTAGTGAGGAAAATCTATTTGCACATATCATACATATTAATTTCTTCTTACTGTAACATCTATATATTATATCAATATGTATAAAAATATCGCTTCGCTTCTATGTTTTTCTCATATTTTATTATTACGGTTTCTAGTAGCAATATTGATAAACAATTTTAAGAAAATACACACGATGTGAAATAAATCGAAGATTGATATTGCCAACATTTTACAAAATATCACTTGCTGCTTTTTTTGGTGTACGGCACCTCTACGAAACGATGTAAACAGTTGTCCTGTTGCACAGGCACGTAGTTCAATCACTGCTTCGTGTGGCTCTATTGCAGAGATATAAATGTCCGTGTAGTACATTATACAAATGCCATTACTGTATACGTTAAGTAATGTTGGTGTTACGTAAAGAAGAGGGAAAAGGGTCATAACAAAATATATAGTTTCTGTCAAGTGAATCAAACAGATCCCGTCCATAAATTAATGAAATGATCTTTGTGTTACTTAAAACAAACAAACAACAATCTCAAAATGAAATTAAAACGGCGTCATCAATTCCAATCATTTGGCCACCGAGCATCACGGAAGGGACATACGTTGTCGAAATGCGCATATGGTGCACCAAGTTATAAGGTATATATTGTCTATATTTATTATAACCACTAGGCCGGTGTCACTGCATGTGGACTGATAGTTCCCGAGGGCATCATAAGTCTAGTTTTCACTGCTTTTGTACTGACATGAAATATATATACTTCAAATTTTCAGTCATCAGATTAAGTAAATCACCTAAAACTAAGGATTATCTCCCTCATGCATAGCTCTGTCCTTAGATTCTTTGGATCACCTTTCAGTCATTTTGGTTTCAATACTTCTCTTCAAATATTCATATATTTTGAGAATTCCATTCATTTGGCCACGAGCATCACTGAAGAGACATACGTTGTCGAAATGCGCATATGGAGCACTAAATTATAAGGTATATATTGTGTATATTTACATTAAGTCATTCGCGGTGAAACTGATAAGTCATTTATAGATTACTAAGCTTTTGATTAATATTTGGTTGGCAGATGGTAATATAGTCCATGAAACATTTGATGTCATATTAAACATTGTATTTTCTGTCGTCATCTTGCGGGAAACAGTAATGACCTTGCCCATCAAAATGTCAGTCCCGGAGTAATCGTGAATAGGTCTATTAGAAAATTATTCTACATCATGGGCCGTAATACCGTGAATTACGTCAGATAAACTGCAAGAAAATTTTAACATGTCCGGTGTATGGTTTCCAACTTTTCCCATAGAACCCTACAGAAGAAACCGTTTAACAGCAAACCTAAGAGTGAGGAATATGCCACCATATTACTCGTGTCCCTCTTGATATTTTCAGTCTTTTCTAACAATACGTTTGTACTGACAAATAGGTAAGATGCAGAGACCTTGTATATGTTTATTGTAAAATAGATAATGCCATATACCTATACGAATTGCCGATTAATCACCATACAAAATCATCTAACCAATCATGAAAGAAAGAAGAGTTTTACTCCACGAATGTATGCAACACCATATCATTCCTGTACCTCCCAACCATCCCTGGCACCCTTGGCTACTATTTGTAGTTTCACGGAATCCCTAACTTGAATATCTTCTGGGGCTTTTCAGTCTTAAAATTTTCCAGCCCATGAGAAAACGGAAGAAATGTAACCAAACTGTATGACACAAATCACCACATTCACATAAACATGATAATAGTAAAAACAAACCACATTAAAAACCAGAAAACGGCATAACAAAAATATTCGACTAAACTGCAGTTACGTTACCAACTTAGGAGACGGTTAATTAAGGTAACAAACCTCACTCCGTTTATGGGGTTAACCGGTTTATGGGCACCCATATCCACTCATCGTAAAAGCAGCACAATCAAAGGACACGCATTTAAAAAGACCAATGAGAAGTTTCTCTTGTAGTAATACAGTGGTTACAGTCAAACTTCCATATGTCGATGACTGATGTGTCGAATACTATTTTTATCTCATACATTTTCAAGTCTCGAAGTTGGCCTCTTATTAACAATTTTCCCTGCGGGATCTTCCCTAGTTGACAGGCCGCTCGCATGGTTTGATCAAATGACCGTGTCAGTGTGCACAGCCACAGTAATTAAATTCTCGGTCGAGTCCATGAGTACCATGTTATTTATACCAGTTGCCATTAACTGATGACAATTTATTGAATTTTACCTTGAATTAAAAAATTAACATAATACTTTTTATACCTACATTTATCTAGAGAAATGTCTTTACATTATTTATCAATATATTTGTATTTTATATTCATGTATATCTCTATTTAAATGCATCACAGACTGTAAAAAGAAATCACACACGTCAAATGTACCTGCTTATGTTATAAACTTGATTTGTGATCCTAATGTCATGTTCTAATTTTTGAATTTACTTTGGGGAGAGGGATGTGGTAAATACAAAAATTAGAACATAGTTGTCATGTTCGAATTTTTGTATTTACACCCCCCCCAAGTAATTTAAAAATAATAGGTGGATATCTCGAGCTACGGGTATCTCAAAGTAACTTCCGCAGTCCCTCCGACTTGGAGATATCGAAGTAAACAAATGGTATTACTTGATATGGAAAAGGGAAATGGCCCTTACGATTATCCTTTATTCTTCTCTACACATTTGGAAAGATATAATTAAAACATAAATATTTTGCATAGGTTATATTTTGTTTTGTATCAATGATACAGCTCTTACTTATTACAATAATAATGGTAGAAATTTATTACAGATATGCAAGAATTATCTCGGAAGGATACTTCTTAAACTCAGACCCCATATTTGATCATAGAAAACTGTAACATGTAACGCTGTAGGAAATGATTGATTGATTGATTATTGTTTTACATCAATCCATGATTACTTCACGTATATAGTGACGGCATCTGCCTGATGTATTGCATACAAATTTAGATCTTTGCATTGGACCCACCCGAAGCAGTGAGGGATCTTTTATGTGCAACGCCTACCGTGACACGGGACCTCGATTTTTTACTGTCTCATCCGAAAAACATAACACCGGTGTGCCCAGGGCGGATGTCGACTCCGGGACCTCTCGATCACGAGCCGAGCACCTTATCCACTAGGCCAAACCTGCTTCTGTGGGAAATGAAAAAAAAAACAAATGTTGCTGAACAATATCAATACAAACAATTATGATCAACGTGACGACTTTGGATTTCCTATTGGAAATTTCCCTTATTTAAATGGTAATGTTCCTAGACTCCAATCATATGGTATTTATTTAGTCAATTTTTTCGGTTTCCAGAACCTGCACTCTCGCTTAGATTTTCATGTGAAAATTTTTCAAACGACTTTCGAACTTCTGACTCAGAATTATAGATATCATAAACTTCGAAAAACTTTTAGCAAATTTGACAGATTTAATTAATACATTTGTTCTAAAATCGGCGGATTTTTTTCACCCTTATTTCTATGATTATCTAGCACACAAACTAAGAAGGGTTAAAGGTACCCATAAATTCATATCGACGATTTCTAAAGTGATTAACGCCTTCGACATGGACAGTATGGCCAGCGATCATCGCAAAGACCATAGGTCTTGTATTGGGTAACTCTAAAGCCTTATTCAGACTTTTACTTGAGCGTGCACGCTGACTATCAGGGTGATATGAACTCTATGACGGGCCTTGTCCAAACCTTTTTAGAAGTGACAATATCCTGAGCTTCGTCCCTTCTGACTGATAGTCGGGATTCCTGAAGATCAAGGATCTGACCACGCTTACAGACACTTAAAGCACGGTTTACTTATGTTGATGTCGCCTTACATATTTTGTTACTGGTACATTTTTCAAAAAAAAAAAGTCGTGAGGAAATATTTTGACCTCTGGTCTTGTGTAACCTGTCGATTATTGTTCCCTATATGGAAGATTATTATTATTATTATTTTAATGTGTGTTCATTGACTGTGCTGCTTTCGCGATGAGTGTGACGGTGGGTATCTGTATACCATTTAAGCACACCAAATGAGTGACGTTTGTGACTTTAATGGACAGTCCGAAGTCGGTATTGTACCGGCAGTACAATCAAATATATATTTGTTATGTCGTGTCTGTATTCATTTGACATGTCCTAGGTGATTTGTGTCATACAATCTGGTCAGATGTTACGTTACTTAAATTAACAAATTACAAATTTGAAAGCAGATTTTTCCTCTCTCTCTCTCTCTCTCTCTCTCTCTCTCTCTCTCTCTCTCTCTCTCTCTCTCTCTCTCTCCGTTACTCCCTCATTTCCAATTCTTTCCCTGCTTCCTTCATTGCCCATCCGTCATTCAAGCAGTCAAGTAGGTGTACTAAAAGTTACCTGACAAAATATACTTTCATGCATTATCATATCACTTTAAAGCATTCCGCTTTAAATCACCCACGATTACACCAGACGACAAAATGAAGATATTTTTTAAAAATACTTGATACATATATTGGGGACCGGTTTTCAGTTCCTATTATTTGCCTCTTGCATAATAGGACACTGAAAAATCTAAAATTAGCTTCCGTTTTCACCTATTATAAAAATGTGAAACTATAAAAAATGCACGTTTTGCATTAATTCATTTTCAGAAAACGCACCTTTCAGAAAATTTGGGTTTTCCAGTTTCGTTTGACTTACCTTGCCTCAATTGCCATCTTGTACAACACTACAGCTAGGAAAGGTAATCTCTATATCAACAGAGATGTATATAGGCTATCTTTATCCTCGTTGCAATCCTGCACACTTTCATGTCATTTTTATTTATGTATTTATTCATTTATTTATTTATTTATTTTTCATTATTATTGCAAATGTTTCTAATGAATTCTTATTAACTCACATAAAACGACGGTTCAAATGAACAATTGTCACCACTCCTTTGGCGTCTGTTCGTCCTTCTGTTTGGTCTTCTGTCAATTTGTCCTTCCGGCGTATACTTTTCGCTCTTTAGATTTCTTCTGAAGCGCAAAGGAAAATTTTTATCAAACTTGGTAGGGGTGAAGTGTTTAAAGTCCCCTGCAAATATTATGACCCGTCAAGTAGGCTATGGACATGTTTATAATTTACCAGTGAAAAAGATATTCACAAAAAACATAATTATAAGTTATACATTACATATCTAAACAGATAACTGATTTAATCTCCCTAATGTACGTAGCTAGTTCTTTCGCTGAATCAAATTTCGTTTATGTTTTGGTCTTTCGATGCTTGTAAATCATACTATACAGAAATATAAATAAGAAAATTTTATTATCCATAATCAAAAAAGTACCAATTGAAATATCTATATAACGTTTGGCTTCTTGACATGTGACTTTGGCTCTGAATTTGGCAATCTAGTTGACGTAGTTATCAATGCACCAATTTCAAAATATTCAGCTTTTTTCCATAAAAATGGCATTTTTCATCAAATTGTTACTTTCTTTTTAACAAAGAATTATACAGTTAGTAACTTGGTTTTTACTTCTGCCTTTGAAAGTAAACAGCGATCAAAGAATATTTTTCAGGGTTTTTTTTTATTATACACGGTTTCTTTTTTCCGATCGTGTATAGACAACAACAACAAAAATTAAGGCGAATACGTCTCTGTCATCCACATCTTTGTTCTTGCAAATACACTATATCGCACTGTCGACAATCTGGCAGTTCACAGAAAATTGCACAACCAATTGATTTCACCTGTCTATTTACGTGGAACATCATGTACCTAGACATTAAATGTCATTTGGACTCTGACTAGAAATAAAAATAAACTTGGCTGGACTCCAAATAATTTTGTAGCATGTATTGATAGTGATATATCATAAGATTTACCAAAGTCCCTATCATCATCATAAAGGAGAAAATTGAAGAATAAATAAAGGGAATAAAAAGATAAGGCTACCGAAACAGGACCTATGCACGACGCTAACTTTACCCAGTCTGAAATGGAGGATTGTACAAAGCCGTTTTCGTGTCATTTTAAGGAACAAAACAATTTCATCTCCTTCGAACCAGAAACTTTCTCGTTTCAACCAGAAAAAAAAGCTATTATCTATTATATACAACTAAGGTGTCTAGTTATTTAAAAAAGAATTATTAGGAATTATTTCAATTGATGCATACAATGATACATGTATATATGCATATTTGCCTATATTTTAACTTAAGATTCATACAAACCTAGATCTACTTCACACTTACAAACACATTGTACATATGCATTTAAGTTAAAATATAATCTATTACCATGCCAAGAAGAAGAAGAATGCTAGAGAAAAAAGGGGGGTGTATTATGCAATCAGAGATATTCTGCCCTTCTCTTGTAATTAAAAGTATTATAATAGCTACTAATTATGATTTATAAATTTCAGAATTGAAATATAAACTGAATGGTGCTGACTGATATACAATAAAATTCATTATCACGCATTATTATTTCATTAATGATTAATATTAATTGGTGAGGTTACTGAGCCAAGTTAGGTTGATTCCATTGGTTTAAAGCATAAATACAAAAGGGAGGAGATGAGGTTCCAAATCATGTGTTACAAACATACTTTAGATTTGCCATTTGATATACTGATATACTGAAATAATACGTATAATGTATTTAAACTAAATACAGTCCAAACACAGGGACACGATCAAATATAGCTCTTGCTAATGTAACTATTTAAACGATCAAATCCGTTACTAACGAAATTGTTATAAAATATCAAAAGATATGATGTACGATATTCCTTTTCTTTTTATCGGTTAACAACACTTATACTGCAGACTATGGTATATGATAGCGTCTCGCTCGAACGAGCCGTTTTCGTGCCATTTCAAAAACAAATTTACCTAGTTCGAACGAGAAAGTTATTATCGTGAAAAATCGATAACTTTCTCGTTCGAACTAGGTAAATTTGTTTTTGAAATGGCACGAAAACGGCTTCCGTCAGATAAAAATAATTAGGACACGTCCAGTCAGCACCCAAATTGTCAGTTTAATTCAAAGGGTTGGTCTTGATTGGGGAATCAGTCTAGGTCAGACAGTCAGTTTAGGTCAGCTAGATCAGAGAGTCAGTTTAGATAGCATAATCAATCTGGGTCAGATAGATCAGTCAGGCGAGACAGTCTTACGCACTTAGATCGGAGAGTTAGATAGTCAGTCTATGCCGGATTATCAGTCTATGTCAGCTTGGTCAGAGTCAGTTTAGGGCAGTTTAATCAGACAGATAGTTGAGGTCAGATAGCCAGTCAAGGTCAGCTAAATCAAGGAGTAAATGTAAGTCAGACAGTCAGTCTAGGTCAGCTGCTTCAAAAGTCAGATTAGCTCAGGCATAGTTTAGGTCTGCAAGATCAGCCGGTTAGTTTAGGTCAGACAGTCATAGTCATCTAGATCACAGATTAATTTAGATCAGAGTCTAGGTCCAATAAATCAGAGAACTAGTTTAAGCCAGACAGCCAGTCTATGTATGTAACACACGTCTCTAAAGTCCTGTAACAAATATTCCAGTTCATGGAGTAAAGATATATACTTAAACACATGGGCACATGCAGGAGACAAGGACACGAAATCAAACTATCCCTTTAGCGGTATAAAATACTGTTGAACTGGAATTCCGATGTAGGAAATAAAGATGAACAAATTTCTGCATATATACATATAATATCAAATCAAGTGTAATCAAAAGGTTGTAGATGGACACTTTGCATGATCAGATCCCAACGGGTCAAGAAAACTGCTAAATAGAATGAGGTTTATGTAGCAAGTCTGCGCAGTAGGCGTAAATTACCATAAATCCTAAATAATGTTTCAGATACTGAAAAATCTTAAATATGTACAGAGGTGTGTACTTCGAGCATGTGATTTGGTTATGAGTGTTATCAGCTCTCGGGTCGACCAGCCAAGGTACAAGTCGTATGCACATTTAGATAAGCTTTGGTTAGCGGCAGCTTCCGGGAAAGACTGTAAATCTGATTTATCTTATGTTTTTGTTCAGTATGGATCCGACATCAACTATTTAGATAGGTTTCTTGCAATCCCTGCAATACCTTTATTCATAATTTTCTACTACTATTCAGGTACAAATTATTTTCACCACTCTCTGTTTTTTAACTCTCGGTTTGTCTGTATATTTATTTATTATCATTATTTTTTTTTCCTTATTTGTATCCTCATCTTTTTTATTCATCTCTGAAAACATACCTAATTACAATGTGTATGATTTATTGAAATATTTCATGAGAATAACATTTTTAACATTCATTTCATAATTTTATTTAAAATAAAGGTCGAAGAGTTAAAATATTTCATTATAATAACAGAAAGCTTAAGTTCTATGCATATTTTAGAAAATCAAAATATCATAAGTTTTATTCACATATTTACTCATTTAGTTGTTTTATGTAATATACTTAGGAAACATGACGTAAAATCTGTAGATCTTGAAATGTTTAGCCAAAACTGAAAAAAATGCATTACACATCTAGTGGAGATTCGTCTTTGTTAGCTGGAATAGATTAAACAAGCTGTTCTCTGTCAGAAACCTGTCATCTATGCTGAACACGACTTTACAAAATTAAATACTTAAATTCAGAAATGAGTTTTATTTTTACCGATGTTTTGGACTTTCATAAACGAAATTTACAAATTACTACTAAACTTTTAACTCAGGGTTACAGATATCACAAGCTAAGAAAAACATTCGGCAAATTCTTCAGATCTTATTCAGAACTTCTATCTAAATTTGGAAATATTTCTTTTCAACAGTATGTATCCAATGGAATTTCCCATCCTAATTTTTACGGTGATCTCGTATATAAACTAAGGAAAGTAAAAGGCTCCGATAACGTTATTTTATCATGTAATAAAATAGTCAAACGTCTCCTAAATAGACAATATGATATTGAGATCATCGAAAAGACTATAGGTCTTGTATTTGGCCCCTCTACAGCCTTATGCAGACTTTTACTTGAACGTTGCACGCTGACTAACAGGGCGGTGGGGACTATATGACGGGCCTTGTCCAAACCTCTTTCAGAGGAGACATGGTCCTGAACCTCGTCCCCTCTGACTGTTAGTCGGGACTTCTACAGATCTAGGGTCTTAGCTCGCTTTCAGACTGGCAGAGCACGGTTTATCATGTTGATGTCGCATATATTTTTATACCATTATGTGTTTTACAATACCTTACGTGTTTATATTTTTATGACCTCTCAATATGCGATACCTGTTGACCCTTGTTCTTTACATGGAGGATTATTTATAAAATTGTTAAATGTACGTCTTTTGATTGTTCTGCTGTTACGGTGAGTGGGAAGGTGGGCCCGTAAACCGGTTAACCACACCATTTGTTTGGCTTTTGTCAAATTAAATGACCGTCCTAAGTCGGTATCGTAATTGCACTACAATCAAATATTTTTGTAATGTGTTAAATGTTCTATTATATTACTTATATTCATGTATTGTATAGCTCCATGGTGACTTCTGCCACATAACTGAGCCGGTAACTCCTCTTTTTTCTTTGTAATTTTATTGGAGTATAAATGTCAGTTGACGCTTCACAAATTGTGTAAAACCACGCAGGGTAGCGAGCGAAATTCTTATAATTACCAACTCTTTCAAATTGTTTCTTTTTTGGTACCCCTTGTTCTTTGT